>JTDE01005752.1:30353-47206 GCA_014338405.1 Paragonimus skrjabini miyazakii
TTGCAAATTATTTGGCGGGTAAACGTGTGCGTTATGGATATGGTAGGATGTTATATATTGGGAGATGCATATATTTTAGTTTAGTGTAACATTTATACACCGCAATTATACGGATTATATTTGGACCCTACAAGTATTAAGAGGCAGAGTTAGCGGAAATCGGTGAGAATGGTTACTGTCCATGTTACTAATGGTGCAATGCACAATTATATGCTTAACGGTTTTGTGATTTCTTATAAGTTATGTGGTTCATAAGTACAAATTATAATATTTTAGTGTAAACTGCATCTGCTTAGAACCCTATTCTTAGGTATCAGCTCTCTGTGTGGAGTCACATCATAACGTCCATTTAAAAACTATTTCTCTATGAACGTAAAACAGTGGTTGCAATCATTTATAACTGCCGCTGCCGTAAACCATGGGAAAAATTTCGTTTCTATATCTGGATAGAATTCGGGTGAATGGATGACTGTTCTGGCAATGTTTTGTTTCAGTTGTGTGATACACGCTGTAGCATGTCAGCTTCCGTATTGAACTGTCAAGTTCAGGTCAGTTAATCGTTTGTTATCCTGTTCCAAAAATCCGTCTAACCTGTCCACTGTTTATTTTCCCTGTTCACTTTTTTCCACCGTTTGTACGTTCTTCAGCTCAGAACTAGGCATGCGTACTTTATGTAAATAAGACCTACAAACGGGTGACCTGTCAGAAGTCATGATGAGGTCTGAACAGCCCGAATCTAAAGGAAGTCTTTAATCTGGGCCCAGCTGTACCAAGATCGTACCCTTAGGTAGTATCCGGGATTCGACGTTCCAGCCATTCAGTTCTGAAAGGCTAAAAACGTTCTAACGACGAGCTGGTAGCCATGGGCTTATACCATGTCTGTCTAAGAGGTGGAGTCAGGAAAGAATCAAGCAAAAAAGAAAGACGACTGTTGCAACTACTAACAAGAATTTCGCATTTGATTCGATTACGCAATGTCCAGGTAAACTGAGGGATAAAATCGAGACGTTCAAACTATACTGCCATATTTCATTAGGTACAAACTCGACGGATCTCTTGAGGGTTCTAACCATACTGCGTTGAAGCATGTTTGGTTTGGGCGAAGGTAATAAAGCCAAAGCCTTGATTCATTTTTTATATCGGAACTAGCAACAGATGAGTTTGTCAAGTATTTTCTATCATTCAACAATTATTACTTTAAGTTTACCAGCTTAGAAAATCAGGGACATTATCGATCAGCCTCGAGATTTTGCTCTGTAGACAGTCCATCGCAGCCACCTCAGATTTCATTAAATAACTCACCATTACATATCATTCGTGAAACGTTTACCAGAGACCTTCAACTAAACCATTATTTCATTATTATAATGAACGAAGTTTATTCTGAAGGTCAACGGCAATGTACTGCCTCGGACATCACTATGAATCCGGAGATCATCCGGTCTGTTATCAGCTGGCGTAGGCAGGTGATCAAAAATGTCATAAATTACATTTTACATTCATACTGACACTACACTTCTGAGTATGTGTTAGAAGCTAAATTGCAGAAGGAAACGCGTCTTTATGACCTTCTCGATGTTAATACCCTTTACATAGATCCTATGACCAAACTAATCTGCTGGGATGTACTGACCAATTTTGGATTAATCTTAATGGCAGGACGTTTCATCTCACAGTGTTACAAAGAAAGTGATAATGGCATTGGATTAGGTGCAACATATGGTCCTGAAACCCTCAGTCTGAATTTGCTACTTGCGTCATACTGAAGTGTCTCCTGCTTACAATTTGAATATACAAAACACCTGCTTCCACGAAGTTGCAGACTCACTTTCTAGGTTGTAAGTTTGACTGGTTGTCTTTCACAACCTACGGTGTTACAGAATCAAAATCAGTTAATAAATTTTGGTGCAGATTTAGTGTGCCCCTTCAGAGCATGCAATCGATACTTAGCACAGAGTGGTCACAATGAGCAATTTGCTAGGTCAGACCTTCTTTCGTTCTTTCATTGCTAGATAGAGATCCCTCGAGGTGGGCTTGTGATAAGTTTGATGGATCGCAGCTTGTATTCTGTGACCAGTTTCAATCGTTTTCTCGTTATTTTTGCGTCCTTACAGTTGCCAACCTGCGTGGTACGTTGTGTCTTAAATTTCATAACTTTTGTCGACTGTGAGCTTGCTAGCAAGAACAGGAGATAAAGAATAACGTAAACGGTCTACCTTTTCTAAGCCGTATTTTACCAGTGACTTAGATTATTTTTAGCCGCCTAAAAACGTTGGTTTTTAATGAGCCTATTGGATAGTAGTCAACTCAGTCACTCGGGGTATGTCACTGACACTCAATGCAATGGTTCAGTTTGATGAGAGGTAGAAAGTTAACAAGGGTTATTGTTGTATATAAGGTAACGTTTGGTCTCTTCATCACTTTTTCCTATGTTAATTGACAAAAACGTCGATGCAATACAGTCACTTGTTCCTCATATTTAGCGAATTACCATGTAACTTAAAATGTTACACATTATAGGGTTTACTAGCAACAGTGATGGGACGATTAATTTTCATGGATTTATAAAATATTGATGTCATCTAAAACATCACGTCGGAGGGTTGTTAAAACTGCTGAAGGCCCTACCAGATGTATGGTAGGCTGCGAGAAGCCAAACAAGAAACCTCCATGAGGACGTTTCACAAGTGAACTTCCGCATGCTTAATTCGTTAACCCTTTGAAAGAATAACGTACGAATGAGATTGTTTGTGTTCTCGACTTCAGAAACATAAACTATTACTGAGTATCTTGTACAGTCACCTGAATAACACATGGTCACTGCAGAATTTCGTCGTTCTGAACTCCAAGTTATAGGTAGTACCATTAAAACAGTTGCTCCACCGAAAGCAAATAGCTTTGGAATTATGGTAACTTGCACGATTCTAACCACGTTGGCGGACAAACCAACCAACCTGTTAACGACTATTGGTTTTAGTCTTTGTTACCAAAACCGCCTATAAATTATATTGCCCATCGATAGAATCAAGCTCTGTCTGATACGCTCAACCGTCTGTTGTAACAAGCGCCAGTCAGTTTGGACGGTGTGTTTTTCACCGCAACGATAAATGAACCGCCAAATAATATCAGCTGCAGACAAATCGTGTAAACTTTGCACTCGGGAAGAGGGAGTGATCCCCCCCCCCGTTGTTTGCACCAAAAGTCGTGGTGCTGATGTTAAGGAATTTCTCGTACTACTGCGGTTATTTACATCGTGGTAAGTCTCCTTCAAATAATAAAACGTTAAAACTTTTTTAACAGAACGACTCTGTTGTTGAATACAGATGTCGCTACTGTTCGTCGTTCTCTATATATATATTTATATGTATATAAGCCAGTTTGACGGTAGGTTCATTCGATAAAATTTTCTGTCAACTCACTAACATTGCTGACCTCTGACGCTTTATTTTTGAATAATTTCATCAAAAAGTGTTTAACCAGACGCCAGAAACGTGACAAATCCACACTTATTTCTCGAGATTAGTTCACTCTATTTCATAAAGCAACCACTAGGGGGTGGCAGTTACATGGTAACCAAACGGATGTATGGTATCTTGGTCATTCCCGTCTACAAAGTTATTGGACAGTTGTAACGTTGGACATGGGCGTACATTCAAATATGAGTTCGATAATAACATGAATCTTACGGCAGGATGCAAGCAGTGTGAATTAAACAACGCACTGGAGACAGTCAGCACCCGTAATTGTTCCATGTTATCCAAGCTGACGGCCCAAATTGAAGTCTGAAGATTCTTTGCTTTCGACACGCAACAAACGATTCAAAACTCATTAGGACGGAATATGAGACGTTACTAGAGTGGAAATTGTGTTCAAATGAGTGGATGGAAAGAACTTTCGGAAAAATCAATTCGAACTGGCAACATAATCCCGAATAAAGCATACCCTCACCAATTATGCAGTCGGATTGGCGCACAGAACACTAACCGCTTGTTAACAGGTCCGCTAGAAGTTTAACGGTAAGATGTCGTAATTTTGCATTGCCTCAACTGATTTTGCTGCAGAATTGTCATGACGTATGCTGTGACTGGATGAGGCAACACCGCAAAGCTCATCTCAGGTTGATGTGGATGGAGAAAGACATTATAAAGCTTGTCATTTTTTGGTGAATTTCCCAACAAATGTCGATGGACAACCATTTTTCATTTCCGAACCATCTACTCAGCGTTTCGGATACGTTACGCAGCAAAAAATCGAAGGCTTCTCCGGTTTGCAAATAGCAAATGGAAGCCACCCATCTGCGTACAGAAACACTTGTTCGTCAGAACGAGATTGCCCCGATAACTGATGTGTATGGATGTGTGTGTGAGTTTACGTGTGCTTGTATAGTTGTCAATTTTGTTATTTAGATTCACAATGCCCATTTAACTTTGCTATATAAATCCACAGACTGCAGTATGTACTTGATGAGATGCAGCGAAATGTGCTCGAGAGATACACTGTACAATACTGTTTCTGACTACTTAGTTGAAATTTGTTACGAGAAACGTTTGCTTTGCCGTTATGATATTTGTTGACTTTCGACTGGTCGGCGCTTGACACGTCTTTTCCTTGAGAATCTGTTGTACTTGTGCATTCAGGCCATTGCATTCCAGCCTTCACCTAACTGATGCAAAGAAATGTTTTTCGGGTGCTTGCTCATAATTGAATTTTAGCCTTCTCGGCAGAACGGTCTTCAGGTCGAATGTCAACTGACGATGTGATAGGTTGTGTATAAGTTCGATATATATATATATATATATATATATATATATATATATAAAATCTGCTTCGTCCAATCTCATCAGACGACTAGACTGCCTTAGGTTTCATTAAATTTATAACTGGTTCATCTCGTCTGGAGGTGCTACTATGTCAAGAATGAAACGTTACCAATAAATCACAATTCTGATTATCCATAAATTGTTCTGAATTTATGAATGTTCAGTCAACTTCGAGCATATTCCAACTAACCTCTTCCGGTTTCCATTAGGTGTTCCGCAGATGTTCCTACCAATTTTCGTCGTCTTTTTTATCAGACCATCTTCGCTATAGCAACATGTCCTTTAGCGGATTGAACGTTGTTTTTGAACATCGCTCGAGGATTTATATGAAATCTTTCATTCTAACTTGCCGTAAAGTCTTGATTGAGAGAATTCTAGCTCATGTTAAAGGCCAAGTATTGTGTATCCTGGACGGATGTTTGAGTAGGATGAGGTGACAGGCTGCAATTCAGTTGCAAGGATGTATACAGCTAGAAATGAAATTCGAGTATGTTGCTTCTCTATGGAAGGGGTCAACTGAGCAGTTTGTCTGAATGCGACATCTCCAAATAATTTCGATCGGCATTCAATCATTACTAGTGTACAAACGACCTGCGAAGCGAATACTATACTTTTAATACAGACTGAAATTTTAAAGTATTCATAGCAGTATCACTTATGTGCAAACATTGTTCAAAATTTAATGGACTACACTCGGAATGGTGGTATTATCAGTTTTCCATTTAAACATCGATAAACATCATTTTCCATCGCATTTTTGCATTTACTCGTTAGTTAGCCCCAAATAAAAGGACGCTGTCTACAGACACAACTGTTGTACATGAAATGGGTAGCCCAAGTAACTTGGCTTTTTTGTAATCAACAAGACTTGCAGTGATTGGATGATCTGGGCCAAATGAAAGTCGGCGTAAACCCTATGAATAGTCTGTACGATGAATCGGTCACTAATTTTATATAATATGGAAGACTTATAATGCTCTAAATAGAGACTTGAAGCCGTGATCTGTAGGCTAATAAATCAGGCATGATGGTGAGACATACCACATGTAACAAGAGAAAAGAGTACGCAAAAATTGGTGGTCAACATCGATGCAAATGACAACCAAGGCTACCTTCACAGATTGCAACTACGACACTATGTAATTTATTAGCACGAATTTTCATAGCTGTATCAGTAGATTTCGGATCACCTAAGAGGCACAGTACTTTACTACCTCCTAAGATGATCGAAAACCATAATTTCCAAAACAATACGTCTACATGGTCGCAGAAATTGAGTAATAAGCCCTTAATATTGGCAAAACAATTTATATGTGAAATGGTGGCATCATTTCTTTCAAGGTATTAACCTGATCTGTCATGTGTAGTCAATAAGTAACTTACTCCGCGTCCCTGTTTTACAACATGATTCATCAGATTGTGTGAACAATTCGTTCTCACCTGGAGTAAAAAGGTACTTGTTTCCCAAAACACCATTTGCAAATGATTTGTCCAGTTCACTCGTAGTATACACCATGTATTTCATCCTCTTTGTTTAACTTCACTGGACTAAAAGTCACAAGTGTAGCAGCTGTAAGTGTCAGAGAGTCTTCTTTTGCAATATGAATGTCATAACAAACAAAATTGTATTCTATTACTTCAGTGATTCAACGGGCCAATGCGTTGATAGAGTATACCGTCATCAAGTTCAGTGCAACCTACAGCTAAGAATCATTTGCCATAAAAAAGGAAGCTAACCAAATGTATTACAGCTTGTAGTTAACAACTCATTTGCGAGTTAGTTGTATAGTATACCTCAGACCCAATGGAGTTCATCAATCACCCGTTCCCCGTTCACATCCCTCAATCATTCCCTATAAAATTTATGATATAAATGTGACGTATTTAGCCTAGTGATGAATCACTAAAAACGAGCTTGTTTGCTACACAGTATTTTTCATGACCACACTGGGAACTTTTGCGTGAATGTATATACATATATATATATATATATATTTACGTAGTTAGCACGTGATGATCGCATGAAGTAACAAACGTACCACAGTATGGGATTAAAAAAGGTATTATGTGATGCAACGAGGGTAAAAATGTAACAGTCTAAGAACAAAGAAACCATAACGATGCACACAGAGACTGGCAAAACAAATGTCATTGATTTCTATTCTTCGCCATATCAGACAGCATCCTTAAACAAAAATGTTCAGTGTCCTTTCGGACCCCAGCCAAGAAGCTGGCAGCGCTCTACTGAAGGAAGCTTCACAGTGAGTGCCTTCATACCCTGATCCCAAGTCATGAGTTGATAACGGAGCTGCAGCTTCCAGCCTAACCCACCACTCAAAACAGGGCACAATCTGGCAGGCGGTGAGTTGGCATTCGTAAGATGTGGCCAAATCAACGCAAAATCCTGTGAGATGAGAACAAAATGCTTAAGGGTCGACAGAATTTACCCGTTCCGGAGACACAACAGCGAACTTCTTCACTGCCGTCACGGTACTCTCACCACACGTCGCTAATGATTCGGTGACACTGATGATCGAAAATGAACACTCTGTGAACGTCCACTGCGCGAATGGACTAGATTTCGCAGCCGTACAATAGGACAGCTCTAATGGTAGCATTGTACACTCGCCCTTTCACGGCAAGACTGAGATGATGCCGACACTACAAATGACGTGAGTTGACAAACGCCATTTGAGCCTTTGCCACATGATCTGTGATCTCACCAAACATTACATCAGCGCTGATACGGCTCTTAAGCTGCATGAACTCCCCGACTAATTCCAACTACTCATCACCAAGTGTGAGGGCAAGTGCAGAGTCCCGGCAGTCTGGCATCAACACTTGGCACTTAATATGTGCGACGGATATGCCAAAGTCTAATCTGTTGAAGAGGTTTTGGGCTTTTTGTGATTCCTCTCTGATTAGAGGGATATAATCTGCATACTCTGTGTCATGAAGATGAGTGTCTGTGAGCATATCCATGCCATTATAGTTGCAGTTTTTCACGGCACACTCTAGGACCTTGTCCACTACAAAGTTGGATAGGAAGGTGGAGGCTAAACAACCTTGTCGCACCTCAGCTGGGACGCTATAGGCCGACGATACGCTGCACAAGCCTTAACTTGACTTGAGGTCTTACCGTAAATTGCCTTTAGGATGTTCACATACTTCTCAGGCAAGCCCTCCCTCGACAGATTGTTTCAGACTGCAGCTTCCTCAACCGAATTAGGCGCCCCTTTGAGACATGGAATGTCTAGGACGTCGAAAGTTATTACTTGCCAGAAACAGACCGTTATCACCGCAGAACTACGACAAACGTTCTCTGTTGTCTGTCCGACGAGTACCGTAAGAGTGTGGACCTCCTTAGTCACGCTGGTCGACTCTCAGTTCGCCCACTAAAGCGGTTAGGTCTTCAGTCAGTAGTACAACATCCGTCTGCCGCGCCATGTGCAGAACGTTAGTGCGCTGATGATAAAAAATATTTTCTGCTGCATCTGGAGTATAGACTCTGAGGATATATGCTGGGACAACAAACAGACTGCGCTTATGATGAACGCTTTTCGATTTTGTAACCGTATCTTGGAGTCCGACAGCTTAAGGGCAGCTGTTGATGAGAATCCAGTCAGGCAGCACATTCTGTGCGTCTGCGCTTAAAATAATTCCAACACCATCTTAGCCAGTAGCTCAAGCTGCAGGGTTTCCAGACCAGCTCACATTGTACCCGCATGATGAAGCGGCTGACGGAGATTGGAGTTATTGCACCATGCTATAATCGTGAAAGCGTGTTTCAACAAGGCAACAGATATCGACGACGAGAGTCTGTAAAGTACGCGCAAGAGCTGCCTGCTGATCTATTCGCACAGGTGTTCGAACATTAAAGGTGGCAAGTTTAAATGGTGTTTAAGGAGCGAGTAGGGGCTTGTGTCCTTCAGCCAAGGGAACCTTGGTGATTGACACAATCATTCTGGCTATGACTTCCGTCGCGAGCAGCAAATGAAGCAACTCTCGGATTTGTATCTGGGAACGGGTTTAAGAGTCACCAAATGAAGAGTTATCTAACGAATGGAAGAGAAACAAGACAAATTGGTTTGCTGCGGTAAAATGTAATATGGAAGCAAAACTAGTCGTCGACACCTCGGTCACTATGTCATGACAGGAAGACAGGACAAAATTCGTGAATGCGTTTATAAGTTCACAATTGTGAGTACAGAGTACCTCTCAGTTGCCCAGGTCGAAGAGGAGCGTTGGCTTAAGAGGCCGTACCCGGAGCCTCTGGTTCGAAATAAACTTCACTCACAAGGCAGCGGGGTAGATCACAAAGTCTGTAATCCATTAGTGGCAGGTGACAAGTAGTGGTTCAGTTAATACGCCATTCAGATAAAGTCCATCCATCCAGGCTGAGTGAAAAACCCTGCAGGAGGTTTCGACGGAAACAACACAGCAGTCCGAGGACTCATGAACGGAAGCAGACCTGATGTAGTGCATCTGTCAAACCAGGGAGTCCAGGATCAAAAGGGCTGTTGAGTCGGATATCTCCTGTTACCAGGAACCAGTGACCAGATTGCCTCATACGCCCTTCGTATAGGGTCCGGTCATTCAAGTTACTCGGTACCCCTTGCGTATCCGATGGAGCCGGTTATCATCAAGACGATTCGTACACTTTCCTCGGGGTTTGTCCATGATTGGCGGAGACTGGAGGTGTCCGTGCGTCATACGGATGGCAAGCCAGACGAACGGCACGTTGTCCGGGAGCTCGTGTGTCTCCGTCGGGGAACCTGAAACCCTTTTGTGACTTACACTATAGTGCAGTACCATAAAAGAGCTTACGTAGCATTTTATAGGGGACCCGGCTACGAACCATCAATCCACCATGCTTTAGTAGTCTTACCGTTTTTTGTCAACGACTGTTTATTTTGCCGACAGAACCCTGCATATTTCACAGTTAGCCGTCATGTGAAAGACCGTTCCCTAATCCGCATCCTCAGGCTGCGGATTTGGGAACGACTTGACGATGAACTAGCCAACTCGGTTACCCGGGAACCAGCGAGTTCTGAACAATAAACACATCCTACTTAAGTGAACTTAGTTAATTTTTTTTCGGGTCACATTACTTGTAACGTTTCGTCTATCAAGTGAGTTATTGGTAAGTTATTGAAATTAGCCTAACTGGTCATTCTGAACAAAATTCTCAACAGAAGTGAGTTTAAACAGGATCATATCATTCTGGAATTTTGTTATTCATGCTTCATTTACAGTTAGCTTCAAGAATAACGTATGCGTCAGCTTTTCAGACTGCAAGGGTAACAGTAATCCGAACTAGTTTTGTCCACACAAAATGGTTGGTGTATACCACATTTAGAGAATGCACATTTTATAACCCTTTTTTCTCTGTTAACCACACCATACGTATTGCAATAACCGCACGTTAGTTTGTCAGTTGATCACGCATAACAGTGTCTCGATAAAATGAGCTGTTCAGATTAATA
Organism: Paragonimus skrjabini miyazakii; assembly: GCA_014338405.1. Taxonomy (NCBI): domain Eukaryota; kingdom Metazoa; phylum Platyhelminthes; class Trematoda; order Plagiorchiida; family Troglotrematidae; genus Paragonimus; species Paragonimus skrjabini miyazakii. The sequence continues at coordinate 40,660 of JTDE01005752.1, forward strand.
TATCTTTCAGTTTACACCACTGTGCAGCAGCGTTTTAGTTTCCCTGTTCCCGGTTGTGTCCAAAATGTACATTATATATTTTTAAACTTCATTGCTGCATTATTGTCCCCAAAACAACTGATTTTTTTCGTTTACTGGTTGCTATTATAGTGTGCAATTCAGTTTGTGCAAATAATGGAATAAATATGAATAAATAATTAGAGATTTTGTTGATACACTCTGAGCATACCTCAGAGTTGATCGCAAATTTTACATTCGCATAGTCATATCAGCCATCTATTCTTGAAGCGTAATAGTGAGCAGTTCTTAGTCAGTTTGATTAATCAAGTAATTTCGACATGTTGAAGAAATCTTACTTTAAAGGACACTGAGTACACTTAAAGAGTCAGTTACTGATACTTTTCATGCAACCGGATGACCAGAGAAATACTCAGAAACATACTTGGTTTGGTGTCCAACGATAACAATACGATTCTGTCTAATTGGAAGCCAAGGAGTCAGTAATGAACCCAATCACCTCAGTAAAGTGGTGAACAGGGTTCGAACCCTGGTGGTGGTAAGGTTATGGCAACATAATCAGGTCGGAACACGAGTCTGGTGTGTTTTGTCAAGAAGGATTAACTGGAATGTCTACTGGATTGTAAAACACTTAGTTAAGCGTTACCCGTGCTTAATGTTTAGTTAATTTGTTATAACTGTTCCAACTCATCGATCAAATACAGTGAAGTATACCCTTAATGTGAATAAAAGCAAAGACTTTAAAATAAATTAATGTCGTAACTCAATTATGTTGACATACATCTTGAAATGTCATAGGTTATATATACATAATTATTTGATGGCTTGGTATATGTTATGAGCAATACAAAAGTATTGTTATCAACGAATTGATGTTTATTCGACGAGATGTGACATTATCCCTTATATAAATCACTCTTGTCCTTACCAATAAGCCATGTAGGATGACTTCTATTCATTCCCTATTGAAACTCCTTCGCTTCACTTAATCCCACTGATGCTTGTCGTGTATTGTAACGCGTGAAAAGTGGGTTGCTTACATGCAAAAGTTGAACATGCCAGAAATGTAGAAACGAAAATGAATGAGCTAAACAGTTTGGACAGATTAACTGACATCAAAAGTGAGTGACAATGTCATGAGTTACCAACAAATACAAACCAATAAATAACCTAAGGATTCTTATTCTCCCCTTGTCTAGACAAAATTGATTTTCTTCTAATTAGGTTTGTTATGGCAGTGGTTAATCCAACCGGTCACGTTGCTTAGTGAAAGTCCAGTAGATAAAGAGGAAATCTCTCTAGCACCGATATAATGAAGTGAAGCTAAATTTATTGTTGTAACTGGCTTTGTACACGATTACTTTCAGAATCATTGTATGATTTGTAAATGTCACAGTTAACGTATGCTACTAATGTTTGCTTGATACATTATTGCACTTGTAGCATTCCTACAAACTGACATTTTTATAGTCAACCAAACGACGTGCAAAGTTTGCCATTTTTTATGTCTGTGCACGTGGTCGCCTGACCATTTATTGTAAGAGGTTTTGATCCTAACTCAGAGCCAATCCATTCTAGTGTGTGTCGCATTACGTCTATTGTATGCTGTTTTGGGAAATCATGCAAATAGTAGTCCACATTGTGGCTTGTTGTATATGAATATAACTTCTGCAGTTCAAATAACTGGCCCCATTTGGAGAAATGCTTATTGCTTTTGATTTCAAAATGTACTGGAAAAAAATAATCCATTGCCTTACAGCTATTTTTGGCTCTTTCTTACTGGGATGCATTCAAAATTAAAACTAGCATCTTTAATGAATTTTGGAAATAAAATTTTGTGAATGATGCCAGTTCATTTCGACTTTCTCGAATGCTAAATTTTTTTCAGTTTATGGTTATTCCAACTTTCGTGACAGATACACTAAGCAGCTGGAAATTCAATAGCAGACAAATATATCCCATGTTGAAGTTACACACAAAGATATGACATCGATATGACAGCAAATTGGGTGAAAAGCGGTCAAGGCTGCAACCTACCAGGATGCTGTGCATATATATTATAAAAACATCCCCTTTGCAAGCACTGGTCTTGATCACTGTTCATCCAACATTTTCTCATTTTCCAAGCCTGATTGGAATCAATCAGGTGAACACATAATTTATGGGAAATACTTTTCATTGATGGTTTTAATTGGGCAGCGTTTGCATATACACGTTAGACCTTGCAGCAACTTGCAGTCAACATCATTAATAAGGGATTGTGATGGCTATGTGCTTGGAACTCCAGCATAATCTGACCTAATTTGTCACACACTGATCATCAACTACAGAGGCAAATGTTTTGCATGCGACCTGAAATATCTGCATAGCTCACTTCAGACCAAACAACTTACTCGATGAAACAAGCTGAATTACACATTCCAATGAGTGACAACATCGAATGATCGGCGGATACAATGTTTTCGCTGTTGGTTTATTGAATTGGAACGACAGATAATATGCACAGATTAAAGATGCATTGTCTAAATTCCCAACCTTCTTCCATACTTACTCTTTCACGTACGCCACACTCAGATAGATGTTTTGCCGAACAACAGAGAGCTGAATTGCACTACAGGTGTATGTTGAACACACCTAGACAGTCCAGGACATCATATTTGCAGAAACCATCCTGTTACCCAATTTATTATTTCCTCATTGGTAATCCAGGACAACCAAGGATCATATTCTGATCACCTCCGGAGTCATCAGAATCTTTACACAAACTAGGGGTTTGAGTTTGGAAGGGGTTTGCTAGGGCTCTTATATTACTTTAAGGTACGGTCATGTTTGAAGAAATTACGGTAAATTAGCTGGTCACCAACCAACTACCCGATTATCCAGCAACGTTTTAAAAAACCATACCGCACTGCTCCGTAGTCCACTGGCCCAGTATCCGATGTGGTGGAAATGTTTATGGAACAAGCTAATGGAAAACAGACCACTGAGCTAATTATCTTTCACCGCTGGTGGTCTCAAGGAGCCATTCGATAGGACATAAAATTCAATATCCTATTAAACCGTTGAATTGATTTGAAATGAACTTAATTCCAATCTGCTGTTATCCAATGAGTGAAAACTAATCCACTTATTAATTGATGAAGGTCCTAGACAAAATTACCCATTTCAGAACAGTTCTTCCGGGATATGTTCTTTGAAGATTAACTGAGAGTGGAACAACTAAGTTGAGGGAGAATTCAAACGTATGCACATACTGTCGTGAAAACAAGGTCACTGCGAAATATCTATCGTCATCCATTGGACAAACAGAGAAGTTTCGACCATAGAAAGCAAAGCAACTGCCCTGTAGGCGTTATGACATAATCTGCATCCCAGTTACTTTACATCAATTAACATGTCCCACAATGGCTGGTTCGTAAACGACGCTAACCAAGTGAAAAACTAACAGGCATAGTTGTCGTCTGTGAATGCTATCACCTATCTGTACTTCATGTTACCATAGAAAGGTATAGATAAACCATGGATTGAGATTATATTTTTATCTGAAGAACTGATGTAAATAATGCTGCCTCGAAAAGCCACCTATCCGAGAGAACTTCATACACTATTCTTTAATTGACATTTGTGCGTAGCATTTTAACACACCCTTTCTAGGGAGGCCAGCATTAAAATATGTTCCTTATTAACATGCTACGTTTTATTGTACAATGACTAGTGTAAGGTTCTCGAGATACCACGTGCTTATCAAAACGGCGTAAAACAAATGTTTCGAGATGTTTACATTTCTCTTTTTCTCGTCGGTCGTAAAATAAAACCAGTGATTATATATGAAAAGCATACGGTGTCAAGAACAGCAAGCAAAGATGATACACACAGGGCGATGATACTAACTGTCTCACAACCTTTTCTGTGTATAGAACTGGTCAATTCTGTTTGACTAGGACAGCTTCCGTGAATGCCAACAGATTTTAATTTTGACTAAATATCAGCCTTGAAAAGAGCTAAAACTAAAGTTGGGATGAATGCCGTGTGTTACAAATAGCCGAGCCCTTGTTGCATTCTAACTCGTTTCTGTCTCCACCTAAGTCCACTTGAACACCACGATTTTTGCAATTCGGCTCTTTTGCGAAGCTCAAGTTTGATATTGATTTTTGAGAACATGACATGCCCAGAGTATATATGGTATATACTTGTGTGTATATATAGTATACTTGATTTACCACTGTCCAGCCAAGGCGAGAAAAGCGGCTGAATTGTGTTGCAGCTGTCAAACCGAAAAGGTATTGCAGCGTCCATAAACTGCAGTAAAGATTCGTATGACATCCCATATGAAGTTGCGCGACCAGTTGTGGCGAAAAATGCCATAGACACTGTATGCCCTAAAGAAAAGTGAAATGGCTGACAATAAAAATAATAAACTGTCAGATGAAATGATACCGTGCCAATAATGTAACAGCTTTGACCGTCACCCGTGTTATCGGGGCAATAATGGACAGAAAATGGGCTGAGTTATCAGGCAGGTTGAGCTTCGCCTGAAGAACGTTCGTCTCCAGGAGAACAGGACTGAAAAATAGACAGTGTTTTAAGTGTGAGACTTGCTACGTTTTAAATTCCTGTGCGCTTCCTGATCACTTCCATTATTTATCCATGCCAGGTAGAAGGACATCTATCAGGTTCACAGTGGTTATCACCCTTGCTCGTTTTTGGCTGTCAGGTTAAAAAGTGGTTGAAATGAATTGGATCTGCTACTCAAGAACGCACGAAGAACAAACCAAAATTGTTACCTTGGACTTTTCTCATCACTAGTACTAAGTCATCAGGAAACTGTCATGTTAAGGTTGTGTATGCCGTTTTTGATTACGACTCAGTTTGTCAGACCACTTAGATTGCATGAATCGAAAACAGTTTTGATGTTGCACACTGGCATCAGTTTGCAGAAAGCCCATAAGAGTGTGCCCTTATCACGCCCTGCATATCCATGTACAATTCGGTGTAACGATGTGTTTATAGCTTATCGGAGTTACTAAATATTTCGCAGCGTTGCAAGAGACGATTGTTTTTGATGTTAGTTTATCTCAGTCAGCCTCTCTTTGAGACTGTTCCAACAGTAACGAATCTAACAACAAAGCGCCCAATAAATTTTTGAAAGCATGTGCTTAACCATATCTTTTAAGAATTTGTCCACGAATCAAATACATTCCTTGAACATTACAACCTACAACAGGATTAGCTTTATTATCAAACAAACGACTCAACTTTTGGCTTTTCAAATCCAATTGTACCCATTAGTTGTTTCGTGAAACATCTATAAAACTGAGCTTTTGATCCAGTCGGCATTCTTTCCTTTCTTCTCTCAAGAGTACCTAATGTCTCTTCCATCGAAACATAGAGAAAACCTGTCGTGAGATGTTGATTTTTCCTTCTTCTGTCGTCATCCACTACCATAAATCTAGTAAACCTTATACAAATCATACACACATCATCGAGTAAAATTGCTGTGGAGCAATAAAAATTTATCATTTCTTATAATTGAGGTTTTTGTTTTGTGCTTTGCCCCAACTCAAGACTTATTCAAATCTTTTGGTGACATTATTGATGCACATCTGTTGAAGGGATATATTGTGGACATGGAACACAGACAATCAAATGGCTATCAGAAACCACACTGAAGCTTACTCCTTCACCTAGTCGTAATAAGAAGTTTCTGTTGTTTTCTGTGATATCAAATTCAAAGTGCAATCACCTGATGGTCATTTATCACAGGAATCTGATACGCTGGCTAATCTAATTGGAATGCTACTGACAACCAGCAAAGGACAAATTTCCTAGGAGACTGACTTCGGAGAGGTGGCTGTTCATGCCGCAGTTCCATTGAACATTTAGGCTGCAACTCAAGTTCTAAGCCGACTCGAAGGTAACAAAACGCGAAACTTGTTAAAGTCTCAGTCTTTCATTGGTCCTTTGAAACAACGGGTTTGGCCTTTGTGCAAACTTTGCATGCAAGAATATATTGTGTCTATAGCCCATAACAGACAATTCATAGAGGAATCTATATAAGCTAGGTGTTTGAATGATTTATACTTCGTTTTTTTCAGAGACGAGCATTAAGCTGTGAAGTCCAATGGAAAAACAATAAAGGTTGTATCAGATGACGGTTTCCGATTTTGTAAGTGCATAACCAACAAGACCGAATGACATACTTCACAGTGTATAATCTTTATTAGGCGGATCATTAAGCCTCAGTAATCCAAAAAACAAACTCAACTTGGGAAGAAACGAGCACATAAATGGGGATGTTTTAGGTATTCGCCTGATTTGGCGTTAAACTCGAGGATTAAAACGAGTGAGCTGTAGTACGTCAGTTGATTGTACGACTGCTCAGGCCTTATCTATCAGACTTAATTATTAGATCGCAACTCTTGCATTTCCATAGACTATCCAGTCAAACTTTTTGTTATAACCCGTCCAGCCGTGCGGAATCAGAACACGAGACTCGAGAGCGTACACTGAAATTCTGCCACTCAGTGGG
>JTDE01005753.1:7463-40956 GCA_014338405.1 Paragonimus skrjabini miyazakii
CGTAGAGCGATTGAAAAGCATGCCTGTCTATTCGGGGAAAGGCTCTTTTTATCATCCCAAGAGTCCCAAATCCCTTTTTGGCGGCCATCTGGTGGTGGTGAGAAAAGGATAAACTAGTCGACAGCCAAATCCCTAGGTCCCTTTTAAGGTCAACTTTCGTGATATCCGTTACACTTTGTGCACCATATATCACGAATAGGTTCCCCAAGTCTCCTCCAAGAGACCTATATGCACACTTACTGTCGTTTAGAGGGAGACTCCAGTCTTCTGACCAACCCTTAATACGGTCGAGGTCAATCTGCAATGTACTGGGATCAAAAGTATTCCAGATTTTCAAATCATCAGCATAAAGAAGGGTATTTCTAGAAATAAGGTCGAGAAGGTCATTGATTCATATTAGACACAACAACGGACCGAGCACGGATCCTTGAGGAACTCCAGCGGAGATCGGAGAAGGAGAGGAAAGATCCGATCCGGTTTTTACCCTAAACGTTTTGTTATCAAAAAAGGATGTAATCCAGCGAAAAATCTCTCCTTGGATCCCATAGGTTTCTAGCTTATGTAAAAGAGGACCGTGTGGGACACGATCAAATGCCTTAGCAAAGTCGAAAAAGATAGCATCCGAGATATGGCTATTTTCTTTGGCGTCTCTCAGGCTGTCCATTAAGATGAGCATATTGGTTGTGCGTGATCGGTCGGGAAGAAAGCCATGCTGAGTAAAAGAGGAGATTATTCGAGAAGAAATGCTTACAGATGGTGCGTTTTAACAGGCGCTCCATTACCTTGCATGGGATGCTGGTGAGGTTGATCGGCCGATAACTAGCAGGGAAATGACGATCTCATGCCTTAAGTATAGGTGTGACAATGGCCTCTTCATGCCTCCGGAAGTGTGCTGGTCCGAATTGTCTGTTTAAACAGACTATGGAGGGACACCGCCAAACCAAGGGCCGCTTCTTTCAGGATCCGAGGATGGATCCCGTCTGGTCCCATTTCACTATATGGGTTGATCTTAAGCAATAGATCCTGAACGTCGAGCACAGAAAATTCAGTGGGCATTAAAAATTTCTACCCAGGAGAGTCGAATGCCTGGTTTCCGGAACCACATTGTAGACTGCTGAATAGTATTATCTGAAAATCTCTGCAACCACCTGAGAGTTAGAGGAGGTTTCCCCGTCGGGAAGCCGCAGAGAAGGCGTTGAGAACTTAGTTTTTCTCTGGCGACGCATGCACTTAAAGAGAAAATTTTTATTCTCCCGAGCTATCAGTAGGATTCTTGTCTGTGCCTGTTTGGTATGTTGTCGGATTTCCCGCCTGCATCTGTTTTGTACAGAGCGAAAGGCTTCTAGATCCTCCGGCTTGCCCGTTTCTGCTTAGAGAATAGACGAGAACGTAAATCAAGAAGACGACGTATGTTCCGCGGGAGCGGTGGGCGAGATGATGACTTCCACAGTTTGCGAGGAACAAATGCCTCATCAGCTTCGTGAATGGCATCTTCAAAAGAAAGATAGTCAGTGTTCACTGAATTAGACACGAGTTTGAGTGTACTTAAGAATGTTTTCAGTGCGCCAAAGTCAGCTTTCTGGAAATTTCTGAATGAAGTCTTTGCTACGGCATTTTGGAGCCAGTAACAGATGAAATTGAAAGCAAGTAACGTGTGGTCACTATGTCCCAGCGGTGGGTTGATGACCACTCTATCTACCAGATGAGCTTCATTTGTAATAACAAAATCATGCAAAGAGGGTGTCTGTCCTGGACGGTATCGTGTAGGTAGCTCGACATGTTGTCTCCAGGCTTTTTCATGGATCAACATTGCTACGGATTTCGAAAATCCGTAGTCAGAGTCCTCATGAGGAACAGCTACATAGTTGAGTTTGAGTGCGTTAAATTCACCCAAAATGTGATGGGGGAAACGCTGTGTAAACGAGAGATTGTATAGGGCGGCAAGAATGGCCTCGTCGTCAGATGCGCCGCACGACGGCTATCGGTAAATAACACCGACAAGGAGCGTGTCACGACTACGAAGTTGGAGTTTAAACCACAGTCCGTCACACTTCTCTGGAGAGGTAAATTCCCCTATGACAGTTGGTACTGGCAGCTTCTGGCTTAGAAAAACAGCACAGCCTCCCATGCGTCCACGGGAGGAGTCTGTTCGGTACAGTGAGTATCCAGGAACATGCAGTTCGTTATCACTGATATCTGTGGAAAGCCATGTTTCCGTTAATGCAAGAATATGAGGACAAATGTCGTGCACCAACTGTCTGATTTCAGGTGGTTTGTTTAAAAGACTTAGACAGTTAGTGTACACGTACTTGAGGGCTACCTCCTCATTTGTCTGGGTGCAAAAAGAGACTGAAGAGTGCGAGGAAGAGCCTGAGAAAGCAGTCCTAGTAGCGAGGGGGAGTGTGTAGACAGCGTCAGAGTTTCCTGAGCTCTCTTGGGGGGGGGGGTTGCGGCCGTTTCGTCACCGCCTGAGCATATCTGAGGGTTCCCGTGGGACGCTTCCGTTTATGGTTGCTCAGGTTTGATGGCTTGTGGACCGCTTTCACTTTTTGAAGTACTGGAAGGCGGTTAGCAGTTTTCCACCCCTGAAAATGTGGGTGTGGTTTTTGGTTAAAAGAGAACCTAGAAGGAAATGACCGTAACCCGGCAGGGGGAAATGCGGCTGGAATGAGCCGAGTATGAGCCTTTCTAGAAGCTGGAGGTGACCCAAGCAGACTCATTGGGTTGTAAAGTTTAGGAATAAAGTAAGTTTGGTTAGAACGTTTAGGAGGTCTGATGGTTGGGGGTTTAAAGCAAGACTGCTGCTCTGTGGCCTCTTTGGGAGCTACTGGTTCAGACCCGTGCAGCTTTAAAGATGATTGACCTTCCAAGGGAATGGGGCAGTCGCCTTTGCTGTGAGTGTGGGCACATGAGTTGATCATTTCGGAGGCGCTGGTCCCTTCTTAAGAATAGGAATAAGAACCTTCACGTTGGCTTGAAGTGTGGGGTCAGCCTTGATGCGTGACCTTGTGCTATCAAGCTGGGAGCTCTTCTGCCGCTCCTGCAATGAGCGGTCCAGTGAGACTCCTTTTAAATTAGTATGACTTTTCTTTAACCGAACTGTCTTTTCCAGTACTTCCCCCGTGCTAACCTTCACGGGTAACGTCACAAGAAGTCCAACTGACTTCTTGGTAGCTTTGGAGCGAAGTATGCTGGTCGAAACTGAGCTTACTAATTCTGGAGGGAATCCGGTATTTAACGTCGCTCTTGCTTGTTCGCCTGGAGAAGGTGTGGTCGGAAATCATCCCCACGAAACAAGCCTCCTCTCTCCGAGTGCCCTTTCCCTCAGATTTGTTCCGGCTTCCTCAATTTGTGCTGTGGACAAAGCCACTGCCTTACGAGCAACCGCTACACCTGGAAGGGCGAGCGCAATATACTCGTTCAGTGAGTTCAGTTCTGACCTCATGTCAGATAGAGCCGTCTGTGGTTCTACCAGAGCTTTTTCAACCGTGGCCATGTGCATTGCATTGACGTCTTTAGACGTCTTGCAACTACACTTTAGCGTGTCACGTTTCTGCTCACTGGCGGTGGCGGGTAGCGGAACGGATACAGCCTCGAACGAAATGCGGCCTTCACGAAAAAGGCTGCTCATGCAGATAAATGGCTTTTTTGACGAAGCCAGCAGAGTGTACTGGTCCTCCTTGAGGCCAGTGCACTTAATGTGGTACCAGTGTAGACACGTCTGACACTGCATACCTTTTTAAACAGTCATGCGACAGCCGAAACGGCCACAGGCACTCGATACTTCTGATCCACCGATGCTGCGGGATCTCGTGTGTGTCATTGTGAAGAAAAGCGGAAGTGTTAGCGTTATATAAAAAATGGTAGGTAAAAGGAACAGAATTTAAAGCTGGAAAATAGTGGAACCGAACAGATATCTGCTGAGATAATAATCGGTCAGACAGATGCGTTAAACGATACAAAATAAGACGGATATAAATATTCTGAATCAAATAATTTAATACGTAACGAAGTTAGTGTGTTGTTCGATAACGATTAACAATAATCGTATGTAAATTTTTGATACACAAAGCACCAATAGGACAGAAATATGAATAGACAATGACAGCGAGAAAATTTGGACCAAATTTCGAGTTACCCGCAAGCAGCTTGTTTAAACTCGACTTGGAGACCCTAGGTCTTTTGTCGTAACAGATGCTGCCGCGTAGGAGTTCGCTGTACTCAGCCAATAGAGTCATCTCGGGTTGCGTCGTTTCAACACTACTGAGCGCCAGCGACACAAAATTTGTATTCCTTCACGACAGTCTTCAACTTTGGTGTAAAATGGTTTAACATGTATCCGTTTCTTATTTGAGTCTGAAAAGTAGATGTTGAACGAACACTTTTTGGGAGGTGCATAAAATTGCTCTGAAAATATCGATCACAGATTCGAATAATGTGCAATCTGAAATGAGTGAAAATACGGAGCGGGCGATGTATTTAATCACTGTGTTCAGTTTGTTTGGATTCGAGAATATAGTGGGCGCAAGAAGATTGTAAAGCGTTTGCCGCCAGTGAGGCTACTGTTGCGATAAATCAACGAAATCTGGATAAGCTTTGAGTCGCTCTGGCTGCAGAAATCATTTTGTTTGGGTATGGGGAATATTTAAAATAAGATAGTGTATTCGAACCGAGCAAATCAGAAGACGGAAAAACTAAAATGTGGGCTTGACTCTATGTACAACCTACTGCTTAGACATGTGGCGCCATCTAATATGGACGTCCTCACTGTTCGCACTCTGGAACAGAAAACTCATGGGGGTTTATCGCTTGGACGCTTGAAGCATCAAAAATTGTGGTCTGCTGCATGTTGGGTGTAAGAACTTCAATCAGTAGGACGGACTGGAAGCACCCGTCCTCTCACATGGATATTGGTTGTGCACTTTGAGTGGTTCCGTGCTTATTGCACTCAGTTAGGCTGATGGAGGGGTAACAGTTAGCAATGGATGAAACAACACCGGTAAATTAAATTCCTGTCGACAGTAGACTGCTTATCACCAGATCCAAACTCCGAACCCGTCAGAATATTTCCACCGTATCTGCTCGGCCCTCTTGCAGACTGTATCGACGTTGCTGTCGTGGACGCCTTGTACTTGAACCTAAACGCTCTTCCAAGCTTGACAGTAATAATACGGTCATTTTAGCCGTGTACATGATCGTCCAAATCGACCGACTGAGCGCTGTCAGATTTCCTCTGGGAGGCCGGCTTTGGCCAACTTCACTGCACTGTGGTTACGATGGACGACGGTTACAAGTTTGGGCGGAGCACGGTGTTTTTTTAGCAGGCATCAGTTTTGGTAACCTTGCACTTGGCATCCTCCTTACTTCGATCGGATGTGGCTTCGGATAGGTTGGCGGCATCCGTTTTGGTCTCGTTGAAAAAATTGAAATGACTGTATCATTACTGTCTAATCAGTTTGGGTATTTCCGTTGCTAAATACCGTAGCTGCCGCCACAACCTGCTCCTTTAGATACTACCACATGCCATCAAGGGGTATAATCAAAGACGACGATAAACCAATGCTTCGCACTGGTGTGTAACTGTCATACAACCATAAAGAAATTGCAAACCTTAGCTAAGGAATAAAATCGACCATGTCTATATCCAAAGTATCTACAACTTGCAGACAAACAACCTAGTTATAATTGAAACTGATAATAAAGCGTCATCAGGATAGGTTCTCTGCAACGTTCACTATCCCGCGTCACTGAGTACACTTACTTTACGGGGACTAGGCCAAACAGCGGCAACTTTCCCATCACTGAGCCTCATTAGCCCTCATCTTACCTAAATTCTCCATCTGTACGCTCTGGGTATGGAGGACCCCAGTATGGAGGACGAATCCAACCTACGATGGTTTACTCCTTGGTGAACGATTTCATTTCCCTACACCGGGTCATCGTCTGTCCACCGCCAGTCGTCCGCGACATCGGCTAAGGGTACTTAGTGTGACAGGCCACCAGCTGGCATAACCTAACCACCTAACCTTGTAAATTATCGGAGAACAGATTAACTCGGGTGGCACTTACTACCAAATACTATATTCCGGACCTCATTGCTTGCACGCTGAAGACACCTAATGCGAGAAATCGAACGCACACGTAGACGTGTAATACCCGAAAACGGTGCACGTCCTCTGCCATTAGCAGTATAGCCCCCACAATCGCCTCATGTATACGATTTTCGACCTTCAGAGAAAAGTCCTATTGTTGTAAAAGATTGGTGGATACCCTATAAATATGAGTTATTTTATTCGGTATATTCCGGCCACTGCTTTTGCAACTTCCTGAGTAAACAAATTGGCCGATAACCCCCGTAAACACATTATTGAACAGGAATTCTACGTAGTTACGGCAGTCTTGCAGAAGTACTTTGCATTTAGAGACCGAAGTGTGCATTCCGAAATGTTGGTAGGGCCAAAAATAGTATCTAGCATTGTCTGTGCTGTTATGAAATTTATCAAATAGCAGCATCCCGACCTATACTGCTACCTTGGCGAGGTGGTCGGGCTTGTGTACTGTTTTGATCCGGCGGGCTATGCTGACTAGGACTCCGGTCCTTCCAGGTGCAACCTTGTCAGACAGGCCAAAGGGGAGCAGTCAGACGAAAAGCAGTTACACTCATAGGATTGTATGTCGCACTACTGACCGCGTAGGAGTGCTTAGGTAGTGAGGCACGATCCTATGGGCATACAGCAGAACTATTTTCATAGTTGCGGCACTGCTGTCTTCCGTATCAGGAAGAAGGGGGTTAGAAAAGGTACCCTCAAACAAAGAGCACTCCGATCGCCCAACGGTTGACCGTGACCGCCGGCGTATTATCCAATACGGTCGAAAAACATTTGTTATCTCTCAAAAGCTTGATGTAGCTTCGAGTACATCCACTGCGCGCAGCAGTGTTCAGAATGAGACATCATTGTCTTATTCACTGCGCCCTCGGGCTAGGCAAGCCCCTCACTGCCAAGTGAGTCAGACTGTTGAGTCATTGGCTCCGGGTGGGGTCCCCCAAGAAAACCCTATATCCTGTTGTCTCGCAGGTCAGACTTTTGAGTCAGAGACTCGGGGTGGGGTCCCTCAAGTCAACCCCCTTCCGCGGCATAAACGACCGGGAAGTATCAGAAGTTATCGTTCTCTCAACAGTGACATCAATAACCGATCTCGACCTTCTCCTACTGTTTTATCCTCTATTCCTTCTGCCTTCCATATGCCTTCGGGCGATAATTGTTTTCTGAGGCCAAGACAACTGGTAAACATTGGCGCCTTTAATGTCCGCACTCTCCGACAAGTCGGTCAGCAAGCTGCTCTGGCAAGTACCCTCTCAAGTCTCGAGCTTGATGTGTGTTGTGTGTCGGAGACGCGAGTCTACGACTCTAGCACGGTTATCCACTTGTGCTCACCTCTAGAAAACTGTCGATCCAAGCGCTTCTATCTCAGGGTTTCTGGTGACGCTGAGGCTGAATCTCGCGGTCAAGCTGGAGTGGGAATCGCACTGAGTTCCAGAGCGGAGCAATGCTTGCTCGATTGTATCCCAGTGAATAGTCGCTTGTGCGCTGTCAGACTCAATACATCGGTAAAAGTCTGTCGACGCAAATCAGAAAGGCGTTGTGTATTCATTATATCGGCGTACGCCCCGACGGACAGCTTTCCGGATGCTACCAAGGATGCGTTCTATGACACTCTCGTTGACCTTCTGAGGCAAACTAAACACTCAGACATCATCATACTAGCGGGCGATTTTAATGTTCAGCTTGGTTGTCTTTCTTCGAATGAGAAGCGGCTAGGAGGTATGTTTGGTGTCCGGGCACAACGCACTGATAATGGCGAAAGACTGCTGCAGCTGTGCGCATCCCACGGTCTGTATATTTCGAGCACCGCATTCCAACACAGGAAGAAGCACTGTGTTACTTGGAGACCTCCGTGTGCTTCCCAACCGTGGACACAGTTGGATCATATAGCAGTCAGTTACAGGTGGCGCCACTCTGTTAAGGATTGTCGTGCCTTTTGGAGCAACCACCTGGACTCGGACCATGCTGTTGTGCGTGCCCGTTTTGTTTTGTCATTTGCTCAGAGGATCTGCGCTCGTAAATGTAAAGTGCTTAACTGGAATTCGAGCGATGAGGGTGTAAAAAACGCTTACCAGAAAGCGTTGGTGAAGAAGTTGCCCAATTCGAGTCAGGTGAGTGATCCTAACGAACATTGGGAACAGATCGCCGAAGCCATGAGAGCATGTTGTGAACAGGCATGTTCCGATGGGGCTGTTCAGTTGCGACAGCACTGGATTTCTGTCACGTCGATAAACCTTATGAACAAGCGTCGCTCGATCCCACCTGGTTCTGTATATGATGACGACCGTCGAGAACTTAAACGCAAGCTGACTTAAAGCTTGCGCAAAGACCGTGAGCAATACTTGGTCGAACAATCAAAAGAGATGGAAAAAGCCTTTTTATCTGGGAATAGCAGAAAGCTTTTTTCCTTGATCCGTGGTTGTACTGGCCGTCAAGTCAGTGTAAGTGAGACCATATGTGAGAAAGATGGTTCACTTATTACCAGTCAATCGCGCCGACTTGACAGGTGGGCTGAACATTTTGAAGAACAGTTCAGCTGGCCTCAACCAAATCAATCTTCTTAGTAACGTTTTCTTCTAGGATATTCCACGTCACTGTTGAGGTGAGCGGCGGCCCGAGCCACAGTACCTTTTGGTCAGGCTCATGGCTGTTGTGATGATGATGATGATGAAACAGCAGCATTTCGTCGTCAGCACAGTTAAAATCGGCTAGTCATTCACCAGGTAGAAGGTACCGCGACCAGCCTTCCATCATTTGGTTTGACAAAATTAAAAATCGTAGAAACGGATAGCCTCGGCGTGCGCCGCTCTTTATGCAGAAAACGTTAGACAGTTCACATTAGACCTGAACCTGATCTGATGTGGATAAATCGCGCTGACTGTAGGCTCACATCCTTATTCGGCACACAAGTGTTTAAGCCACTCTAAAAATGTTGATCGATCCGAATTAAACACATCTTTGTAGTCGAGATAGGCACAAATTGTTGACCGGTGGTACGCAAGGTGCCACTTAAGGGTTTGGTGTAGAGTGAAAATGTGTTCTATACACCCTCGCCCGGGACAAAACCTTACCGTATGCCTCTCGAACTTCAGTGAGTCGGTAAAATATAATGGAAGTCTGGACTCCAGTTATGTCGGAGACCAAGCTAATCTTCCAGTAGTTTTCTCAAAAGTCTCGGACTCTTTTTGAATATAGGGACTGTTATAAAGTTACTCTAGCACAGATAAATTGTCTTCCGCCGTCCACATTGGTAGTACCATTTGAATTCAGGATTCTACTGACGTTTTGTTTCGGAAAAATTGCCAGAACAAGGCCACCTGTGCCAGAGGCCCTACTGTGCATGTGAGTAAAAACACAGTAGTGAACCTCGGTTTTGACAGTTGGTTCTAAATCAGTCGACAAGGGTACACCACTTCAAGTTTGTGGCCTCAACACAGTAGAGACTGGAGACCAGCTCAGTTAGCCCTCAGAGTGTTCTACCTAGCGTTCTGACCTTCTTGACTTATTATGGGTGACTGTGTTGCCTTATTCGCTGATAACATTGGGCCAGTAGTACAAAAAAGCTAAAATAGTTTACTCATGTGCCACTTCGTTAACTTTATCTGTCAGCCAGACCTCGTTATCGGTGGTCGGACTACACCTCAGCTTCATACGGATATCCCTCCTGACCTTTTCATATGATCTACCATGAAGAGTATCTCATCTGTAATCTAACAACTCTCCGAGCTCCCATGTTTGTTTAAACCATGAGCCACTGTATCGCATGCTGTCGTACGTACTTTATGAATAGCCTGCAATTCGGTCCAGCAACTTTTGGGATCTTCGGGGTTAGAATTATTAAGCTTGCCTTCTGTGCTAGCCAGTTTTTCGAAAGCCAACCGTGGCAGTTGGTGGAGTCGTCATACTGAATAGAATTAAACAACAACATCAGCCTCTGGTCTAAATCTAGGCAAACAGTCCTAAAAAGGTACCTCGCCACTTATAACCAACAGCCGTACGGTATGTTTGAGATTAAGTCCGACCGGAAAAAAGGGAACACCAAGTATAACTGATGCGTACTGTCTGAATCTAATACTGACTAAAAGCAACCTTTGCCCGATGTAAAGTTGCCTCTTACTATCCGGTTGAAGTGATGCCAGTCCAAACTTTCGGCTTTAACGGGGCGGCCGACCTTGGCGTTCATATCTCCATCAGGAATAGTTGTATCAGGGTCGTTTGTCGATCTAAGTTGAACAGTCAGACCCGAGTACGAGGCATTTTTAACATCAGTGTCAGTGTAGTCAGTCAGTTAGGGCGTAGGCAGACAATGAAAAGACTTCTGATTACCTGGTATCTTGAACTGCTAGGCGGATGAGAGAGACAGGGTTGGTGTATGTAAGAACGCCTTTCGGGGAAACCTCGGATGTTATCTTTGAGTTCCCTAGTCATCTGACATTCAGTCTTCGTCATCGGCCTGCTGATCTACAATAAACGAGCTTGCAACTTGAATAGCCAACTCGACGATGATCAGTCTATGATCCATGCTACATTCGGCCTCGGTCAGCATTCCCGCGATACGTACTCCCGCCTAGCTGTTTTTGCCAGTTTTTATCCCTTTAACGTTTTCTCGGATGTTCCACGTCACCGTTGTGAATGACTAAATGATACGTGCTTCGCAGCTGTCGCGTTGTCGGAAGTTCAAGCAAACTAGGGTAACCATTTCACGGTAATGCTCGTGTCCAGTTGGAAAGTAGATGCTTGTAGTATCTAGTTCATAGTCTGACGCCCACCGTTCCCATTGAATACACCAATACCGTGATGTCTAAGGCCGCCTGGCCAAGCTGTTGAGTCGCGCTCAGCCCGCGTTTTACGTATATGTACTTACTTCGAGTTGGCTTAAAGGATTCCATCTGAAGCTTCTAACTTGACAGCATGATCTGTGGGACAGAAAGAGAATTTGGCTTGGCGACCCCACCCATAGCCCCTGTCACAAAAGCGTGACCTGCGAAGCATCAAGAAATGGAGTTTACTTGATGGATCGTACTAAAAGTTACAGACTTAAACGTCTGTCTCACTTGACAGTGAGATGGCTAATATTGCCCGGGAGTGCGATGGATAAGACCCGGATGACAGATTTCGATTACTGCTGCACGTATTGTACACCAGGTTTCTATCGAGTACCGTCAGTATGTCGATATTACGGAATGTTGTGCCGTTAAGCGATCGAAGTGCTCTTTCCAGGCGTATTTTCTGGTCCCCTTCTTCCTTATTCGGAAGGCAGCAATGCCGCAACCCTAAAATTGGCTGTGCTGTATGCCCATATGACCATGCCTTACTATCTAACACTTACACAGTCAGTAAGGTAGTACGCAGTCCAACGAGGCTAGCTGCTTCATTTTTGGTTTGTGTTCTCTAGTTGAACCTAGTAGGACCAAACTTCTAGCCAGCATGTCTTATCGATCAACACAACACAAGCCTGGCCGTCACATAACGATAGTAAGCTGTTTTTCGGTTGAAACGCCAAACTTCTAAAACCGTGGTTGTGTGTGTAATGTGGAATTTTACCCACTGTTTCCCACCTAGTTGGGTAACAAGCGGACTCAGTTACACCCGACTCTAGGGTTTCATCAGCACCAGGTTTATGGTCAGTTCAGCCGCTCGTCAAGGAACTTAACTCCCTACCATTTGCTTCGAATTATTCTAGATTGTTTGATCAAGTAGCTTTATGTTTCCGCACTCTCGGTTGTCTTTCACTTTAGTTACTATATCCATATTCATTGCCCTCCTGGTTCTCGCGCGTTTGTTTGTTAGGCTCAACGGCTTGATATATTGTCCACGCAACTATGTTTTTTTTGAAGGACTGGAAATGTTGCTCCATTACTCGCCGATTTTCATCTGATGCGCACTGACAATTTATTTGTCAGTTCTATCTAGTCAGCGTTCACTTCTTTTTTACTGGAATATCAATTTTGTCTTTTTGATCCCTTAAAGCAGGCGACAGAAAAGAGCGAGTGTAGAGAGAACAGCTTAGTGTGCATAGCTGGAAAGGCCTCAAATTTGCGGTCGATAACGGTAAGTGATGAAAGTGCGCAATGTACACTGACCGAATCTCGTGCTGCGTGTACAAGTGAAGCAAATATCATATTGCGCATTGTTTAATGCAGCTGCTGATGGCAAGACGACCAAGTGATGACGTGATCGAGTGTTGTGAAAGGTTCGGCCGTCCGACAGGCAGCTAGTATGTGCCTCCCGCCGAGCTACGAACACCTGCGATAGTTTTCCACAAACCCCCACCCTGTTTGCACGGTGAACGTAAATAGAATATTGGAATACGTTAAGGTCGCTGTATACTCACTCTATAAGCCCAGTTTGAGTTTGTGGACTACTGTTTTGGGTGTTCTTCACTTCGGGTGACACTCGCCGAAAACGCTCAATTTGTCTTCCCGTTCAGTTTTTCTACGTACGACGTTCTGGAAGGCACGCTTGAGGAATTCTATGAGTTTAATATAAGTTTTTTTTTGGGAACCAATTTGTCCGATAACATTTCTCGCTGAGTCCTTCTGTCAAAGCCTAGCAAGCCGCGTAAAACAAAGTGAATGAACGGGCTGGTTTATGTTCGGTGCAACTTGTACTTTCAAAGTGCTCCGTTACTTGCATTTTTAATCTCACGCTGTCTTGCTGGCAGTCCGCTGGGCTGCTTCACATATTATGGTAGCATCATTTCTTTAGCTTTTAATACTATTAGTGAAGGATCTGGAGAGTAGCGAAGACGCGTGTTTCTTTGTCTGCGTGACTTCTGGCGTAATAGGGATTGCCAAATGGAAGGATGTATTATACCTACGTGTGGTCCGTTGTGCTGTGTGGTTCAGGAACGTAGCTTGTTCACAATGAAGCTGTTAGTAGTTATGGTGTTTGATCCTTTTCTTTGGGCAAAGTAACCCACGTCACGTGAAGCAGGAACTTGGGAAACGCAGCGGTTTGCCGGCGCGCATTTTGGAAGACGCAGTCAGTTAACCAGTTAATGCCAACATTTAGCCTGCTACGGTTGGGTCACTTACTGCATGTGCCACCTGATTGTTTACGTCGCTAGATACAGTTCAGTGAGACCATCGTCGGTCAGATACGACCAAGAGGTGGTCACGCAATATTAAGTCCGTGGCTGTTCTGTCAAATGAGGTGGTAGGTGTTGCTCGCCCATTTAGTGACCTCGTGCTCACTTGACTTTCTGGTTGGAAGTGCTATCTGAGATGATAGCGTGAATCCTTAGCACGTTTGTTTTCCAATCTCTTCGTTTTGTCTTATTCCATCCTGTTTTTTCTTTCTGAGGACAAGAACGACTGGATCCATGATGTCATCTGCTCAAGCTCTTGGTCGTTCTGAATTGATGATTGGTGTGCTTCCTATTCTGAATAAGCAGTCGCATTGTTGATTCACTGTCGGTCATTATATTACGTTTCTGTATGGGGTTTGGACCCACAGATTTTCGTTCACGAAAGGGTCGGTCACTGCAGATCAGGTTCGTCTCCCGGGCTGGGGCGCTAGCGACTCACAGAGTCGGTGGCTTAAGACGTTAGGTGGGATGGCAGCTAACCGAGTTCAGTGGTGGGAATGTTGTCGTTGTTTGTCCGAGTTGTCTGTGAAGTGAGTGCACTTAATGACGCGGGGCAGTGAAAGCCGTAAGGAAGCTGTCTTGCTGATGACGCCTTACTTTCATTTACAGCTCGATTGTTTGTCTGCAAGGTGTAGTCGCCTTTATGTTATATGTTTAAATATAGACGTAGGTATTTTTAGTAGTTAGGTCCATTCCCATTCCCTTCTCTCTTTTCGTATAGGTTTTTTTTCCTTCGTGGTTGCGTGGCAGTTAAGCCTCGGTGTGAACTACTGATGTATTGTTGTCTATGATGATGATGATGATCGGTATCTTTGATTTTGTTCTTGTTTTATTTCGAACGTTCTGTTAATTTCTCAGCTCATACACTCTTCTTTTGCATAATAGGGATTTGTGAATCTTACGACATTAATCTGTTTGTGAATAATCAAGTACTCCTTTTCTTGACTCGTGTTCGCACAGGCTTGGTGCGATTGTGATATAGATGACTTGTGAGTTTAAAGCATGTCATGACAGCTTGGTGAATCGGCTGAACACTTCAAAATGCAGCTCAAGTGACCTGAGCCAATCTAGTGCGTTCAGTAACAATGTTTCCGATGACTGTGGAAACTGAAGTGGCTTTGTAGCATAGATTATTTAACCTTTATAAGATTCCAGATATTGACCTTTTCTAGCTCAGCTTAACAGTATGTGTGGACCAAACCAATAAACCTAGCGTCAAACACTCTAAAAGCTGTTAACCTGGATTTTAAAACCAGTTTTGGCAACATACACTACAGCATGTTACACAGTAGTAGTCAGTAGCTTCAATCACCTCTGCGACTCAATCATCCCAACTAATTTGAGCGACTCAGGACGTTTCTGACTGGGACTCATTCGATATTTATTTCCCTTCTCATGAAGGAGATCAGAAGCTGTTGTAAGATCCACAGGGGAGTCTGCTCGATCGCAGTCGAACCCGGAAGTGAAGTCCACTTTGCTTCGTTAACGGAATGCAGTCTAAGATGTGCGCCCCAATGGTCAACTGACAGAATTTTGCCCCGGACAGGAATGTAGATATCAGCTCCCCTACACTTAACCAACTTCTGAGGCAGCGTTGCGTACTGTCGACCAACATTTGCCGTTACTCTCGACTGCACTGAATCACCAGGAATCGTTCATTTATTGCTGTGTTTGATGATGTTGGTGGTTATAATGGTTGACCTCAGTTGGTCGGTGTGTACAGCTAGGGTCAGTTAAACTTAAGAACGTACTGTACAAGCATGCATTTGTTTCCCGTGCTCAGGTTAAGGTCTACTGTAAACAGCTTAATAGCTTCAATAACACGAGTGGCGTACAGCAGGACTGGTTCCTTTCACTACTTCAGTTTGATCTTGTTGTAAGCGAAATAAGGAGACTCTGACATTCACAGAATGTCGACATGGAACTCCTACCCAGTAAAGGACGTACTGATTCTGACGACAGGATTGCTGTTTGACAATATTAAAATGGCACAGATGACGCTACACAAAATTTAACGCTCTACAAAACTTTTCAGAATGCACTTTACGCCTTCGAAGTGTGAAGCGGCCCCGCAAGATCTCAACCGTTTCGTTAGGTGGGGTAATTGTAGCTGTGATCGGCTAGTGTGTTTACCTGGGAAACCGCGTTCTCAATAGTGGGACCATGGAAGTGTAATAGTGGCCCGTGTATTTTAGACTAGGACGGTCTTTCTTCATGTCGGCATTCTCCAGCAACGTGGTTGTATTTTACTGAAGCTTAACAATAGCATGTTTACTGTTAGTAGTACCATTCTGCGACCGCCAAACGTGATTGCTTGGGTTAAACAGGTAACTCTTTTTCATATGTTCTACCCTCGACGTCTGCGCTCAATCGGGCAATCCGGTGGCATCGGTAATTTGGGACCGGTGAGGCTAGAAAGAACATATTCAGTAATAAGTATCGTTCTTGTCCCTCTCCATTTTGAAGGGACACGTATACTTATATGGTTAGGTCAATCACAGGTGCCAGCTTATCTTGTATCACGTCAGTTTTTGTTGTTGCTGTACACAGACGTTTAAGTGGACTATGATGTCCTGGTGCAGATAATTAAAGACAGCTATCAGCAGATGAAACATTGTAGGTCGCGATTGGTCGCCGCTGGCTCAGGGTCTGCGGTTAGAAACTTAAAGAGAAGTGGCAGCTAATCGAGTTGAATAGTTTGAACCTTTTTGTTTGACCCAGTGGTCTATGAAGTAGGCAGTTAATGAGGCTAGATGACTAAAGCAGCATAAGGGTTGTCTTACAGATGCCACCTCATTTTCATCTTTCAACTTGTTCGTTTGTTTGTAAGGTTCTCACACATGGATATTGAATGTTTGAATTAAATCGTAGAGGTTTTCTTTTAAATGCTGTTTTCGATGTCGGTAATGATAATATCTGTGTTGATACAATTCCTCTTCCATGGCTGACTTGTTAGGTGCATGGTGAATGGTCACTTCATAAGTCATTCTTGTTCTCCTACGAAAGTCATTGAAATGAGCGTTTCCACGATACTTACCGTACTTCGGCTTTGAAAACGCAGAGCGAACTAAGTACAAAAAAAAACGAGCAGGTTTCTGACAAGTCACGAGTGTCGACCACATGTTCCGTTTGAGATATACTTGACCATTTACACTCCTCTCAGCTAATGTTGGCGACGGTTTTGCCTATATAATGCTTTCGGTTCATTTGCTTGGCGTGTTGTATCGTTCTGTTTTCTTCGAAGAGAAATCCCGGTGAATTATTCTAGTTTGTTGAGAATCATTTTGTCCGCTCTGAACGTAGTGTACGCATTTAAGGGCAACTATTTTGGGTGTTTTACACCTTGACCGGCGCTCGTCAGGAGTACCCAATCCCTGGTAGCAGCATCCAAAGTGGGGGTTGTTTTAGGCGATAGACTGATCGGTATTGGGTATGTAGTCTACATTGGTTTAATTAATTCCTACGCAAACCATTTTGAACCGTTTAAATCATGAGCTTGGTGTGCGTGGGATATACTTTCCTTTCTTCAAGACGTCAAACGTTGTGTGATTGAATTAGTCCTGGTCTTATATTCCTTGTCACAAGTGGGCCACTTGAGGCTGTTAGTAGTCTCCTTTCGAATGGTTTCATGTGACCAGCTTCCAGTGTTATTGGCGGGGTGTCTATGAGGATAGCGTTGGCATTTGTGATACCGCCAACATACCGGAGAACCTATTAAAGGGAGGGTTTAAAATGGGTGTATGCTTTCACGCTTGCTCTGCAGACTAGAAACGTAGTTTGTTTACGCGGAAGCTGCATGTAAACTCTTGATTTTGAGTGACCGTTGCCTCCACCACGTTTGCAGTTTACACATATACCAGCTGTGTAATCTGGTTCATATCAGGGTCATAATTTGTTTATAGATACGGAGATCTGGCACCTGTATTTCGTCTGGTGTGGGTGCCGTTACACAGCTCTTTCAGAGTTCACGCTGCTTCTGTTGTTTTAGCTAGGTTCAGGTCATTACGATTCACGTACTTTTTTTCCCTTTGGAGTTATTCACTGTTACGTCTCAATTGATCACGCTTTATTAGAAGACTGCTGAACGGTATGGACAACTTATATTCAAGTTTTGGAGTTTTGCCCATTCTCATCTAGTCTTCAGTTGGGATCCAATTTCCACCATCGAACGTTGTGCGGTGTGTGAGCTACGTTTTTTCACCTGTTGCTATTATTGCGAATAGCTTGAACCAGAATATCTACGCTTTTGGTTGATGAGTTTTGTCGTGTAAGCTAACGGACATGCAGTGAATAGTCTTATTTCTAACAACTACTGCCAAGGGCTGTTCATAGTCTTCTCCCTCGAAACGTCTAAAATAGAACTTTCCCTTTCATAGTTTTTGATACCTACAGATTTCTTGATTTGAACGCAATGATAATACCTGCCATTTTCACCATAACCTAGGTTTTGTGGGGCGCCGTAGTTAAGATTTATGATTCTCCAACATAGGGTCCTAGTTTTTCGTTTCTACTGTTCGAATTTTGTTTCTCCATTGATTGTTTTGTTCGTTTTTGAATATCGTACTTGATTGTTTGACTCGGACAATCACGTAAAGCTGCTTTCATTTTTAAGCCGAGTGAATATTGCTTTCATATCGTGATCTGTTTGTTTTCTCTCATCGCAGGCTTTTGGTGTTTTCTCTGGTTTGCTGGATTTTGTATGTTCTGCAATCGCTGGCAGTTCACAACTGATGAGTTTATGCTCAACAACCGAATGAGCTACGTCGGACCGCGTGTTGTGATCGGCTTTTCATTTTTCACTTTTCTTATAATGGTAAGTTTGACTATACAGTCAGCACACCGTCCGTTTGCATTTGTTTACTTTTGTCCCTTAACGAAAGTACATGTCATCTCCAAGGTTATATGTTACTTTTTTTTCCCGTATATCCGTAATTTTTGTTCTACCCTGGTGTGCGACATTTCTGTATCTGTGCGTTGCAAATTTTGGGTCGCCAATTGCCTCTGTATGACCGTGGCCATCCGTAGACGCGCAAAGCCTTAAGGTGGTATTTACTCATCAGATTCATTGATTCAATTATTGTTTGCGCACCGGGAGCAATTAGTGAAAATCTTGCAGACGGAGTCCTTTTCATTAATCGTTTGATCGTACTGAAGCTGTCAACTAGTTGTCTGCCACATGAAACATTCTTTATTAGTGCTGCAGTCTATTAACCTAAGATTCAAGCTGAGTTAACGTTAATTTGATGTAGTGAACTGGACGTAGTTACTAATGGTGTAGCTTCTGTAGGTCGTTTCTGTCTCTTGGGCTGGGGGCTTTATAACTGACAAAATCCGTTAGGGGAATCGCTGCCAATTGGGTTCAGTGATATAAGTGTTCTTTTTATGGCCAGGTTGTTTGTGTAATGCAGCTAAAGAGGGTGAACAATAAAATTATTGAGGAAATCGTCTTGCAGATGCCACCTTAGTTCCATTTTCAACTTGGCTTGTAAACTATGGACACCGTGTTGTTAGATGTTTTACTGTACTGATGAGTAGTCGGGGATTTGGCTGCATTACCCACCGCCTTCTAGCGTTTTACGGAAGTTGTGTCCGCGTGTTCACCGCCTAGTGTGTGGTTGACTCTATTTTAACCAGCGCTATTTGGATAATGTATTCGCCGTTCAATCATGCGAACGCAGAGTGTGGAGACTGTAGTCTTGTTTTACTGTATGCCTCTTGGTCTTGAACACTTACAGCAAACGCGACTAACCTAACAGTTATCTAGTCAAAAACCAACATCATGTTGATCTAATTTAGTCAGACAATCAACTGCGATTAAGACAATCGCAAAGTACAGTCTGCCACTTAAACGACAGTGCATGGCTCTCTTTGGGCTCTATCTTTTCTAGTCAACAGTGTCACATGATCGCTTATTCGGATAAGCTTATTTTGACAACTTCAAAAAGACTCCAGGACTAACGCTCGGTTCAGCGACGGGCGTGCTTACACGATTAGACCTGTGGGGTTCCTCATTAGAGCCAGAGATTATTTTCAGTATCCGGAGTGTAGTTTTCATGCAGTGTATTATATATGTAGTGGTGGATTTATTGATCTGTCATTAACCACGAACCTCAGCTGACTGTATTCCCAATTGATAATACTGTGCAAATGGCCTAAAACGCCACAGACCGCTATGCTTGGTAACCAGGTTTATTGAACACATATTTCTCGCCTAAGTCTAAATTTTTTTGATACTCTAGTGCTTGTTGAATTGAAAGCTTTTGTTTTACCGGAAGGGTGTTTGGTCCGATCTCACTTAGTGAACTTCCTACTTATCATCTGACCAGTGCCTCAGCCGATGTTTGTTGTTCGGTTACTTCTGCATTAGACAGTAAACTAATTTTGCAGGAAGACATTCAGCTATTTCCTATATCATCCGCATGTTTGACAACTTGCCTGACCCTCTTAAGCATTCGTCAATTCTCTCTCACCAGGTCATTAGACTATGAATGTTGGCAAATGCGGCCATTTGATAAATACCACTACTCCCGTTGGAGCAAACTTTAACCCATTTCGATCACTGAGGTATGTAAGAAAACAAGCGGGGGATGAAAGCAACGTAGGACTTTGTCGTTATTCGTATGGGAAATGTTCCGACCAACTATCGGTTGCGCTCATTTGTTAGATTTCCAATTTGAGCGTTAAGTTGTGACTATTGTTTGTTAGCACCAAACTCTGATTTGGCGGTCGTTTGACTAGTCATTGCACGGTTTCTGTCATTTTCACCTACCTGCTCGATTTTCCTGGAGAAACGTAATTGAACTACTGGTTTCATACCTGTAGCTTCAAGGTGGCCTGGATGCGGCCGCCGTAATACATTTGTCTGTGACGCTGTGGGGCTAATGGTACCAGCTGCCGACGAGAAGTTCTCCTCAGTATAGATTCCTTGGGGCCGTTGGAGTGTTTATGTGAACTATGTACTGCACCCATTTCGTAAACGAATAGGAAGCGATTTTAGACACTTGTGAAGGTCGTCCATCACATACATTATGTGTACGTTTGCTTTTGTAATGAGCGCTGCTCGAAGTCGTTTCTAGTATTATTTTCTCCCCGGGTTGGTCACTTAGTGTTGTACTACCCAAGTTACTATAATGTGATCGGAGTGCAGGAAATGCACAATTTTATATTGGTGCATTCGGTCATAGATGTTATAAGAGGGTTCGGGATGAGAAATTGACACTATTTCACTTTTCAGGATTCAACTATATCAACATCAACTATGTAAAAGTAGCTATCTCGATGATCAAGCACTAATACTATTTTGAATTTAGCGAGCGCAACACATTTTTGACAGTATAGGATATATGAATTAATCAGGCAGTTGATTCGAGCCGGTTCTCAACAGCGGAAAGACTGAAGATCATGGTATACCGGAGGTTCAGGTAAACTGTTGAAACGACCTACCGAATCCGGGCTATACAACAAATACCCTTATATTGCTGCGTTTGCTATTCCAGTTCACATGGACCGTGTGTTGTGCTTGATTAGCTGCTCAATAGGATCGAAAGTCACAGATTTCTGCTATATTCATATGTGACAGATAGTGGGCGTATGATTTCATTGAGTCTAATCCATGATCGTCGTAGTCTGCAATGAAACCGAACAATTTACAACTTACCACAAACAGGGTATATTAGCCTTGACTAACACGGGTTCATGCTTTTCAATGCTTCAAAATCCAAGGCAGATTAAGTTGCTGGTCTTCTACCCTGGTGTTGACATTTGGGCTGATCCTCACGGATATCATATAACTGTACCATATACTACTCATCAGTAACCGTATAGTTATGTTGTTGAAACCTTGCTGGTGCGTATTTCACACCATGGGATTAGGGGCTATACTAACACAACACGCGATTTACGTTGGTAATTGAAATTGCTTATTGTTTGCGTCGACCTGTGCTGACTGATACGTTTCGAGGGTCAATTTCGCTGAAACTGTTATCACCGTTTAGTTAGTAACAATCCTATTTATTCAAACACTTCGAAGTTCCACTACTCAGACTGCGAGCCATTTGATTTGTGGTCACTGTGAAGAAATAATGTGCGGGAAGCATATGCGGTTGAAGCTTCTGTTTGTCTTGTTGTGTTGCTGTCGAAGAGAAGGTGCGGAGCAGATTCTGAAGCGAACGTTGGTGGACAATCAGGAGTTCAATATCCAGGATGCACGAGGGAGCGGTGTGATCGGGTTTAGCGGATATTCCGAAAATAACCTCCCCCCGTGTTGATGTGCATTATATCAAGCTTACAGTTGTATTAACTAAGTGCCTGAGTTGTTGACAATGTTTGTTGGTAAATAGTGGGAGATTTTTTGTGTTACAAATTAAACATCACTCACGGTTGATCGCAGCCTTTTCATTCCGATAGATTTTTCAGCCTACCCTTTTCGAAGACCAGCATTCGTGTCGAGTTTGGCTCTTACTAGCCCTCGTCAGTAGTTGTACTCTGGCCACACCTTCACAGTGGTGCAATGGTCAACACGATCGCCTAATAAAAGTGTAGTCGGAGTCCAACTCCCGACCGTGTTGGACATATGCCCTAACACTAGCGGAGTTAGGGTGTAGCGTTTCTTTTCACAAGGGGCTGGCTATAACATCAATGAGTCAACCGTGGGTGTGTTTAACCTGTATTCTGTGTTGATATGACTTCCATCCTGTTTCTCGATACTGCATTTTTACTCTAGTTTGAAGTAGCAGTGGTTTCAGGTATCAGATATGCTATTCTGTTTTATTTGTCCCTCTTGCTGAACGTTTCTTTTCGTGAGACAGTTGAGTTTTTAGTTTCAGCCAAAACTGTGATATAGGTATTCCACTTGAATATCTTAAGGATCTCATTTCATTGTGTACAGAAAACATCGGGTTCACTTTTGAAGGGCTTTCTCATAGACAAGTAGACGGAGTAGCTGTGTGTAGTCCGTTAAGCCCAGGGTTAGCCGATATCTTCTTGGGAATGATTGAACAGCAAGTCTCTGATGATATTGCCAAAGCCTTATTGTACAAGCGGTATGTTGATGATTTATTGATTTATTTTTTAACCTCCCTAACTCTATTTATCCGAACCTGTTATTGTCTCACGAAAGGGCATCAAACGGCAGTTTAGCCTTCTTAGATGTACTAATCACTAGGCGTGATGATGAAACATAAAAGCGATCGGTCCATCGCAAAGCGGGGTTTGATCAAAACTCTATTTCATAGGGCCAGGGGTATTTGCACACCTGATAAGCTGCAGATGGAGCAAGAAATGCTAAGAAAAACGTTTCTGGCGAACGGATATCCCGAAAAGTTCGTAGACATTCACAGCAAGGTGACCAAATGAAATGAACCAGTGCAAATAGCTCAAAAGAAAGATATATTTCTACTTCTGCAGTTTAAAGGCGATCATATGACAAACGACATCAAGTACAAAGCGCAGTGTGCCTTACCTCGTACTTAGACGACTGCCCAATTACGCTTGATTCAAACCACCAAAGGACCCGTTCTCTACAATCTCGAACGCAGTCTGTCTGACCATACTGTCTCTCACCTTGTCTATCAGTTCACTTGCAGTTGCGGTGACGTTTACCTAGGCCGAACAGACCGACGGCTATCTCAACGAGTGGCAGAACACGTCCCAAACTGGTTAAAACAGCTCATGACACAACAATCTGAAACCGGTGAATCCGTTACTCGAAGCCCCGCATCATCGATTGCCAGACACCTCACGATAACAGGTCACCAGGTTGACCCAATTAGATCACTCAACATATTGTTACGCCATCAAAACCCAAAGATACTGGCCTTTACCAAAGCCATGTTGATCAGAGCTCACCAGCCAGCGCTGTGCGTACAAATTGGTTGCCGTGGTGGTGATTGCATAATAAGTGGTGTGACTGTATGCGTGTCCATATCCTGTCTGTCTCTATTTATCTGTCATATACAACTTGCATGTTTTACGTTTGCGACTGATGAGAGTAAACGAAATTTTAAAATGTCGCAACGTGTCTTCTTTCTGCACTGATGGAGTTGAACAAGATAAGGGAGGTAGGACATACTTGACGAACATCACTAGAAGTGATGAATGTCCGAGACAATTGTCCGTAAACGGTCGCTCCGCTTGCATAGTAGGCGTACAGTGATTTCAAAAGATCCACATATTCCCTTCACACTCCCTTGCGAAGAAAACAGTTCCAGAGAGATATTCCTCCTAGTGTTGAGATAATCGCGCCCCCGATGTGGTCGTCCATCCCATTTTGCCTGCCATGTCTCGCCCGTTGGTCCGATCCAGTTGAGTTATGGCTCATCCGGTCGCCAGTTCTGTCTCCGATCCGATCGCTGTGGGCTTTTGGATGTACCTCTCCTTGCGTTGAGGTATTCCGCCAAGTTTTGGAATACTTGCATCTCCAGTTTGATCATTCATGCAACAGGATCGGCTGGTCACGTGACTAATTTGTGTTCGTGCACTCAAGTGCGCAGTTGACTGCTTGTCTCGACCATATGGTGTTGGTTACACCCGAGATAGGATCGCGTAGATCACGCCTGATTGTTCATATGATTCTACACTATCATTGGCGTTCATTAAAGTTAAGTTAAGTGTTGTGTTCAGCTTTCGTAACACTTGGGTGTTCAGTGGTTGGAGAATCCTTTGCGATACTTCACGTGTGCCATGAGCATATGACACCTTTATTCGCATTTTTGTTCTGCATGTCCAGCTCTTCTGGAGCCTGTGATGAATACCTTTATGAAACTTCTGAGGTTATCCATTAGAATTGGGCATTTTGAACACCTTCTGATTCTTGTCCTCTTTGTTCGAGTGGGCTACGTTTGCTGTGTCTGCACACCGGAACAACGTTCGCGCTCGACTATTATGGTAGCGGGCTGAGTTATTGCTGTTGAACCTGAGAATGGCGTCAGTTGTGGATTTACGATAGATAGTAGTTTCAAGTTTGTCATCAGGTCTTATAACTGACACATCGAGAAACGCTATTGGGGAATTATTCTCTTTGTATCCAAAGATCATCCAATTTACTATGGTATTCTGGCATATACAGAACTGGTCGGGCTGAGCCTGAGGTAAAGTAAGAAATATCATCCACGTATTGAAGCCACGCTTTAAGTTTACTGTTCGAAAGATTTCAGATTCAAAGTGATTCATTACAGTGTCTGGAAGTAATCCCGGTACAGGTGTGCTCATTAGTATACCCCTCTTCTGTAGGTTGATCCGGCCCCCAAATGGTAGATGTATCACCAAGTAAAGTTTGGTTAACTTTTGGGGGTAGGAATTCGTCTTACTGTAGAGACTCGTCCTCACTTACCATGAGTTTCAAACTTTATACCGCAAGTTTCTTCGGTATGTTGATGAACAGTGGGGCAACGTCGAAGGAAATCGGTGTATCTTCTTCTTGCCTTCCAGGTCTTTAATTTGTCCCAACATAATCACCCTGAGATAGACACGATTACAGTGAACGTAAAGGGAACCTCAATAATTGATAGTTCGGGGTCGTCTTGGATGCGAGGATGAGCCTCGGAGGTACTTAATCCTTGTTAGCCCTGGGTAATCCGTGTAGTTGTGGCACTAGTCTCTCGATAAGCCTAAGGTATTTAACTTATTCTGCTGTTAGCAGTTTTCCTTTTTGAGAGCTGTTAGGGCTTCGAAGTGTCGAGCTTTCAATCGTTTCGTAGATTCTCTTCTGATATGTTCATGTGTTTCGT
Source organism: Paragonimus skrjabini miyazakii (assembly GCA_014338405.1). NCBI lineage: Eukaryota > Metazoa > Platyhelminthes > Trematoda > Plagiorchiida > Troglotrematidae > Paragonimus > Paragonimus skrjabini miyazakii. The sequence continues at coordinate 32,384 of JTDE01005753.1, forward strand.
AGTCTTAGAAATGCGTTTTATAATCCTACCTGTTTAGTACGGCTATGGTGTTGCTTTTGTCCGTACTTAATAAGACTTATGATCGTCCTTCTTAGGCGTCCTCGGTACTTTATTTTCATGAGCTGTTGAGATATTTGTTGACTCTCGACTGGTCAGTTGTTTGCACGTCTTCATCCTGACAGACTGTTGTACTTTCTCATCCAGACCACCACGTTTTAGTCCTGACACAAATAGTCTGTTTAGGATATGCCTGCGTAATTGAGCTTTGGGATTTCTAAGAGAACAACGTTTTCGTCGGATTTTAATGCTTTATTCCTTAGGATGTACCAATTAGATGTATGCTTTATTACGGTTGCATTCTCTTGTCTGATACAGATTGATAACAGTATATATATATATATATATCTGCATGATTTTTGGCGTAATACTACTCATCAGTAATAGGGATTGCCAAATGGAAGGATGTATTATACCTACGTGCGGTCCGTTGTGCTGTGTGGTTCAGGAACGTAGCTTGTTCACAATGAAGCTGTTAGTAGTTATGGTGTTTGATCCTTTTCTTTGGGCAAAGTAACCCACGTCACGTGAAGCAGGAACTTGGGAAACGCAGCGGTTTGCCGGCGCGCATTTTGGAAGACGCTATCAGTTAACCAGTTAATGCCAACATTTAGCCTGCTACGGTTGGGTCACTTACTGCATGTGCCACCTGATTGTTTACGTCGCTGGATACGGTTCAGTGAGACCATCGTCGGTCGGATACGACCACGAGGTGGTCACGCAATATTAAGTCCGTGGCTGTTCTGTCAAATGAGGTGGTAGGTGTTGCTCACCCATTTAGTGACCTCGTGCTCACTTGACTTTCTGGTTGGAAGTGCTATCAGAGATGATAGCGTGAATCCTTGGCACGTTTGTTTTCCAATCTCTTCGTTTTGTCTTATTCCATTCTGTTTTTTCTTTCTGATATTCTACATCCTTATTGATGTCATCTGCTCAAGCTCTTGGTCGTTCTGAATTGATGATTGATGTGCTTCCTATTCTGAATAAGCAGTCGCATTGTTAATTCACTGTCGGTCATTATATTACGTTTCTGTATGGGGTTTGGACCCACAGATTTTCGTTCACGAAAGGGTCGGTCACTGCAGATCAGGTTCGTCTCCCGGGCTGGGGCGCTAGCGACTCACAGAGTCGGTGGCTTAAGACGTTAGGTGGGATGGCAGCTAACCGAGTTCAGTGGTGGGAATGTTGTCGTTGTTTGTCCGAGTTGTCTGTGAAGTGAGTGCACTTAATGACGCGGGGCAGTGAAAGCCGTAAGGAAGCTGTCTTGCTGATGACGCCTTACTTTCATTTACAGCTCGATTGTTTGTCTGCAAGGTGTAGTCGCCTTTATGTTATATGTTTAAATATAGACGTAGGTATTTTTAGTAGTTAGGTCCATTCCCATTCCCTTCTCTCTTTTCGTATAGGTTTTTTTTCCTTCGTGGTTGCGTGGCAGTTAAGCATCGGTGTGAACTACTGATGTATTGTTGTCTATGGTGATGATATATAAAGATATATATATATATATACATATATATATATAAGAATAATAATAATGATAATTGCACTAATCACTTCTCTGTCTTTATTTGTTCAGGGCATCTTGGTCTATTTGTGCAGTAGCGCCTACACAGACGTACGGCTTGTGATATCGGGCATTGACGCAATGGGTGTCCACAACACTGGTCATGTTGCGGGTAATTTTGGGGCTTACAACGAACCACACACCAACGCTTACCGTGGTTTCACCGGGGATACTGATCTTTTAGATGCCACACGACCAGCACAGCTTGGATCAGACTCCCCATCGTTTGATACGCCTCATTTCGATCGGGGCACCAAATTGTCCGGTGGTGCATTCTCTGCCAATCCAGTGGAAGCCTATCAACCTTAGTCAGCGCTCCAATATTGTCTGTCTTGTTGAGTCGCATGTTTGTGCGTTTCCGTTTTGGCCTTTTTTTCGTCAGCCAACTCAGTCCGCTCTCACTCATCACTCTCGAGAGTCATTTCTGTTGCGACTCTTGGTTACCTGTTTACTGTCCACCCTCATAGGGTCGTCACGCCTATACTGTCTCTCCAATACCGGTCTATTGCTTTCTTCATTTGTCTTTTTGGGCGCCGTTTTTACAGAGGTGTTGTCGCCTAGTGTGTTTGTTCATTATCGGTCACAAGCCGAACTATTTGGTCATGTCTTTTCTCATCAAACTAAACGTGAAGCGAGTCGTTAGTTTTTGTCTGGAAATCCCTTTTGCATAAGAGAACTATCAGCGTTGTTTGCCACTTTGTTTTTCCTATTTGCCTTCGTAAATGACTGCGCGTCCATCTGTCTCCTCGTGTATCTATGCGACTAACGCCGTAAGCTCGCAAAACCGTCTGTTTTTGCTCTATTGGCTCTCAAACAACTTCAAAAGGTTTATTGTCATTTTAGGACTCGTGTAATTCCTTCGATTTTCATCACCTATGTCTGATCCTTACTTAGCGGCCGTTTGTTTGCTCAAGTCGTTGACGTTGGAGCCTATCGGCTCAGTACCCATCTGATCGGATAGGTTTAATCGTGTTTCCACTGGATTTTGCCTAACGGTTTCAGCTGCACGTTCACTGTTGTCTTTCTTTGATACATGTGGCCTAATTATTTGTCTTTGAAAATGCTTTTTTTCAGTCTGAGATGTCAATGTAAGACGTCCCAGGTAATTAGGTCTACTCTCTGCACCTGGTGGGACCGCGTCCTCTCACCATATGGGAGCAGCCATACATGTATTATTCAGCCTTCTCGTTTGCACATCAGTCATGCGACCTTGTTTGCCGTTGATATCTATCTAATCCACTTCGGACACCTTAAGGTGGAAAATATATAATTAGACGTCAGTTACCCAGCGGTACTGATGCAAATTCTCAACATGAGTGCCGCAACTACTACTTTCTGTTCTCCGGAGTGCCTTTGTCGTTTAGGTAATCAGTCCATATTTAGTTCAGTGTGTTGGTTAGCAGGAAATATCATTCGCTGTGCAATCGGTTTACTGAATCTAGGCTAGATATCCTGATTGTCTGTTTTTATTCCGATTGCTGATCTCATGAGATGAATTGCTGCTGTGTAGAGCGAATAATGGTCCAACTTAGTCATCTGATTCGTGCAGATTTGTGTGTATACAGTGGGAACCCCCGGGCCTTTGGAATCAGTAATGATGAATTAAGGAATTTAAATTGTTACAGATTGAGCGCCGCCTACATTAAACTACAGCATTTGTATTCAGTCGTACCTTTCAGGTGGCCCATTTCGAAAGGAAGCATTGCATTCACGTTTTCCTTTTATTTGAGCTCATCAGTAATCCATATCCTTGTCCAAAGCGGAATTTCCACTCCGACCCTGGTGACTGTGAGACGGGCGTGTTAATAATACCGGTAGGCATTATTGAATGATCGTCGATTCAATCAACCACACCTCGTGTGGTCGGTTTTTCCGGATCGTTTCGAAAGAGTGATAAACAGAATCGTTCGGCTTATTGGCTCCTCAGTTATATTGAAGCGTTCGACTGTATTGAACTTACTAAGCAGTGTGCTTTGTTTTGAAGTGGGCCGTGTGAAAAGTTTATCTTTTCAGACGTACCTCAGTGGAATATGTGACTGTTAAGCTCATTGTATACTCACTCTGTAACCATAATGAGAGCTTGCGGTCAACTTTCTCAGTTGTTCACCACTTCCTCGAGGATATTCGAACAACTATTTGATAGGCGACGCTGAGTCACGCTTGGCGAATCCAGTAGTCTTCGTGTGACTCCGCTTCCTGGAGGCAAAATGGCCAGCGTTACTTGAATGACATTGTCCTGCTTGCCTCCTCTGACGAAGACGTGCAAATTACGCTTTGTTAGGCAAGTAACTGAACCGATTTTCACGAAACGCGATTAATGCCTGTTGTTTTTGTTAATGTTCGTCACCTGCAGCGTTGTTGATGGGATGTGTGCATAATTTTTGTGTAAGACTTCTTAGCGTTCGGAAACGTGGCATGCTCGAGACGAAGTTGTTTTGTTGACTATCATCCTCTCCATTAGTTAACCCTCATCCGGTGAGATCCCCGTGTGAGCGATACGGTTGTTCTCTAGCGTATATTTCTAGAAAACGGAGCCTGTGTTCAGTTGGCCGACTAACAAAGAAACCTAGCATGCGACGGTCGAGTCACGTCCTCTCTATGCCACATCAGACCTTACTCGCCTGGATAACCAGTAGAAAAATGAAACCACGTGGTGATCAAGCAACGACGTTATCGCGAATTATAAAAGAGCTGACTTCCGTTGAGTAGAGTTAGCAGGTGCCGCTGCATGTCTGAGGATCTCGTGATTACTGAGGTGGTGCGTCAAAAAAGTGTCTGGTCTGATGGTATGCCCACTGTCACACAATTACTACTTCTTCTGTACATCCGCTTTTTCCTGGTAATCTTCCGGGATATTCCTCTCCACTTTTGCGGTGACTAGCGGGCCAATCCTGGTGCCTTCTAGTCAAGTTGATGATCCTTCGTTTGTGTGTATGCGGTAGGCAAACAATCGGGGCCTACATTGACTGTTACGGGCTATGACACCTGTTGTGTCCAATGGATCTCTGATTCCGGTAACGACTTCATTGATCTGTGGCAACACTTGTTCGATAAACCTTTATTGATAGAATACGCCTTATGTGCGGTCCAGCAATTACACGTGAGCACTTACTAACTCTGCGTACTGATTTTGCTTTGAATATCCGATCTTGTTTAGGCGTTATTTTGTCAGTCATCTCGCTTTCCACTTGTCGGTTTGAATGCCCGGTACATCCATGTCGGCAGTATGTTTTAGGGTTCAGTACTTTGGCGGATCTGTAAAAACCCTAATAGACTTAACCAGCTGAATATGTACATATCTGTCTGTTACGCTGCTACTTTTAAACAACACGTTGGTCAGTATACAATAGACAGAGTTGATGGTGTGAGCAAGTTATGAGAAAATTATCGTTTATTAAAACTGTCGTCTGACTGGTGTGATAGGTTTTACCGGCACCAAACGTTTATTCGTGCGGTCCATCTGTATGTGTTTCTCTTTTCTAATGAATGAAAAAGAAAAAGCCTGCACTGCCGTTTGTCATTGGATTTGGTTTTGCTCCGTGGGCTGACTACTTTTTCGTTCTTGGTAATGATAGCTATCGCCATAATCCATTCCAACAAGAGAGACATCACTAGAAAGGCCTGATCTACTTTGCGGTCCCGTAAAGACTGTGAAAGTTAAACGCTCGAGTAAGCTATGTGCAGAATGGATGGGCAACTGGCGAATCATAAGCTAGCTATGATTCGGATCCCGAATGGCATGACAGACCAAATTTAAATTAGCCGACCGTGTGTCTGGTCGCTGCGTTTGGCTGATTCTCTTTTGTTGCACACTGTATTATTCTATTACTTCACACTGAAGCATATTCTACACGTGGAATTGGTTTGAATGTGGCCGGAATCACGGTTTAGTTTGATGTTGACTCGCAGTCTTATGAAAATCACTCTTGTTTGCATACATAATTGGGAATAACTTTACAAAATAGTCTGGTAGACTAACGTGGAGTTCGCCAGACGGTAACCTTTTACTAGTTTACTGAGTTTAGTATTTAGGTTGCAACTAGTATCCATTGTTCTGAGCCGCCAATTCTACCTATGTTCTCATGGGCTTCTTCACTGAGTATTTTTTCAATCCATAAGCGTGAATTTACAGAGGAGGAGTATACTCGTAGTCCGAAGTTTTTGTGTGGGCAAGGGGCTCGAAAATGAAACTAGTTATTGGCGAATAGTATACCGTTTTTCGAAGTTTGTAGATTATTGAACAGTGTGGTTGTCCGAGAGGCATGCAATTCCACCATTTTGCTGTCCTAGGAAAGAATGTGAAAGAACCTATTTCTGTGCGGCAGCGTGACGATGCATCTGATGTAGATGATGCGCATTGATCCGTAAAGCGGTTAAAGGAGATGGAGGAAGGAGTATACGTGGCAAGTTCGAAAGAGTACTTCTGACAATAAGGGCGGTAGAAACGAGAGACAACGTTCCTGGCAGTGGTATAAAAGTTGAAGCTTTGATTATGGATGCAGTTTAATCATGAACGCGATGCAAAATTATGACATCTTTGAGGTCTCCCACCCCAGACGTGCCGGGAGTATTCTAGAGTTTGAGGTTTATAAATTGAAATTAACTGAAAGAAAATGAAAACTGTAAAAAAGGAAACCCATTTTTCAGGACACATGAATGGTCAACCATTTCATGTGAAAAAACTCGGATAATTTGAGAAAATGACAAGCCCCACAAGAATGGCATACATGAAATACGGTGCAGAATTGGGACTTAATCCGAAAAGCAGATTCAGTCATTTGGAAAAAGAGATGCAGATAAACTTGAGTGGGTTACAGGCAACTGCGTTCAAGAAGCCTCATGGCGATGTTGGTCAATGCGCGGTTCAACGATTGTTGTAATGCGGGAAGCTGGTTGGAATGAGTAGTGGGTAGTGTCTCATAATCTGTGAACGATTGTAGAGAACAAGGAGAAGGGCACTTCCCATTGGTGAATAACAGAAGAAGAGCAGGTGAAGGCACAGAACTGTGGGGATCATCGTGATCCACTTTTTGCTAAGGTGACTTGGTACCGCCTTTTGAAAAGAGCCGGTCCATGGGATTAGTTTTGGATCAAGTCCGTACATGGGTAGTTCCGCTGAGAAAGCATCATGTCAGCGTCGGTTGAAGGTCTTCGATATGTCTAACGAGACCGGTTGGGTTTCCCTAAAGACGTTTATAGCAGATAACCAGACGTGAGAGACAAATAACGAGGTCGCCCACAAAGCGTTGATGCCGATAACCATACTGGGAATCATTAGGTAATCAAGCGTATGCTTGACGAAGGATTCTATGACTGATGGTTTGAGCGATGAGACGATAGTTACATGGATCTAAAGGATTACTGAGCTTGGAAGTAAAAGGGGCATGAAGTAATTTCCGTTGGAGTGAATGAGCGCTTTGTGTTAGGCGCTGGTTCCAGGGCGCATTGGTGGAACACACTGGGGAATGGAGTCTGGGTCTGGAAGCTTGGTGATATTCAATGTCTGTAGGGCCTGAAGAACATTACCGGTAGTGAAACTAGTAGACAGGCGAAAACGACACAATCGATTTGGGGCATATGGGAGTTTGGGCAAGGGGGGTGATAATGCAGTCAGGTACAAACAGACCGTTGTAACCTTTGGATGAAAAGCATGGCTGATGTCTTTCAAAATAGTAATAAAGGTGGTCATTAATACATTACGGAAAGCAAATTTGGTCATGCTCTAGACCGATCTGCTATCAGAAAATATCTACCAGTTCATATGCTTCCCGATTGACAGAACGTTTGTTTTATCACTAGTCATTTAGGTGCTACGAACGTTAACGATGTCTCAGCGTGTGGAGGAAGTGGGTTGAACACGCTATCGTTTGTAGAAACGGTTCTTACGTACGGAACAGAGATGGACATGTTTGCTTCATTCGGGAGAAGACATGTTACCGGGTTTACAGAAGTAGGGAATTAGTAGATACATTTAATCAAGGACAACTTCTATCGTCATCTGCGAAGGAGGGAGGATCCATAGAAGTAATCACGCCAAGGGTAGGCGGCGGAAATGCCATGTTTCATTATAACCAGTCGTAAAGATTTTCAGTTCACGGGTGGTGTGTGGGTGTGCACGAATAGTGAGCGTGCGGTTTGAGGAGCCATCTAGAGAGGAGGTCGTTAATGTGTACACCAAGGGGTTTTATTGAGAAATAAATCAATGGTGTGTGGTTTGTAACCGGATCACGGATCCTGCTAGTGTTAATGTCGAATAGCTAGGCTGATCGGTTTCATGAACACTTAACGCAACAGGTAATAATGGGCTAAAATTGGAAACGGTGTGTACGTCAAGTGCCCAGTACCGAATTGGGTTTGTGTGAGTACACATCAATCGTGACAAGTGTTGGATCAAAACTTTAATTGGTGTCACTTGTAGCATTAGGTGATTAACACGTAATCATTCAGTAGGAATGGGCATAAAGCGTGCTTATGACCATTTGTGATCAGCTTGTTCACTTTAGGTTATACAGTGAGCATTGGTTCGTATGACTCCCCTGTTATGTTTGCTTGATGAACTTCAGGGAACGTAAAAATCTTTGTAGAATGTTGGGTTTGTAGGTTAATATACCGGATTGGAGAACTCATGTTTGCTTTATTTTTCCACCCAAGGTGTATGCGGTGGTTGATGTGTTATCAACCGGGCCATCATAGAGAATTCCGCTGGACAACGGATCCCACGGGCAGCGGATTCACATGAGTTATGTTGTCCGGCCATGTTGCTTTATTTTCTGTTTATTTGGTCAGGTTATTGTAGCGAAAGAGCTTTGATGAGTATATTACTGGACAAGACTGGTGGAAAATGACCGATCATGTTCTCATACCCGGACCTCTTCTTGGCTATTTCCTGACATCATATGAGGATGCATTCGATTAAACACTAGCCTAATGGAAATTAGCTCCTTGAAAAAGC
>JTDE01005754.1:28652-50809 GCA_014338405.1 Paragonimus skrjabini miyazakii
CTAGTCGATTACTAATGGCTGCACCATTTGCAACCAGCAACCAAACACACGCTATTCTATCTGATTCCTGTTGTCTTCTGATAACGATTTAGTTATTTTCCGGTTTTTCAACGTCGTTAATTCGAACCTTTCTTGGCTTTTCTAGATCGTTGAGAATTTCATTTCGATTCTGCCATTTGTAGTTGCACTCCATTGGTTGATCTGGCCTTTCCGTTTTGTTCACACAAATCCGTTAGCGTGTGATTTTCACAGCTTCCAACAACACCTATTAGTGTACTTAGTGCATTTGTGGACAGGAATTGTGCTATGTTAGTTACACCGTTCGTTCGAGTTTGTGTATACAATTCTGCCATGATTTGTGTTTTGGAACCTTCAGCACTCCTGGTTGGTGTACATGATCCATTTTTGCACACATACAGCGTTCTACGTTCTTCACCAATGACCACTTAGGACCATGTACAATAATCCAACAGCGTATTGGGCTACGGAGATCAAGTTATTCTTGAAGCTGCGAAAAAAAGTGAATCGAACAATGTAATATCTTTCTTATTATAATGGGCATGAATGGATTTTCTTAGTCCGATAATTCAAGGCTTCTTCGGTTATGAAACATCTGGTTCATGCACCGTTTTCAAACAGTTGCTGGCCAGGTTCTTCAAGCGTGTTGATACCCCAAGGCCAACAGATTGATCACCATAACGAACAACATCATTGGGTGCCGGATCTTTAAACGCCAACGGTTGCCTCATCAGACTGTCCTATATAACAAAAAATGTTAAACAACACCCTACGTCCATCCTGGGAACATTGAAAAGGGACATGTGAAAAATAGAGCATGGAATAATTATTGGAAACTTATGAAGCATGAGGTACAAGATGACCCTGGCTTTCTCCAGCCGAAAGGTTACTCGTCGGCTTAGATGTTTTTAAGCCTAGTTTCAGATGACAAGGAGTTCGACAGATGAAGTTGTTATAATCTCATCCATCCCCTCTCACATTTACGGGTAGATCATGTGGACAACTGTGGCTGCAGTTATGGCGTAGGATAAGTCCGCCCCTCCGAGCTAACCGACCTGCCTTACTGTATGGGCAAAGTTGTTTGCAATACACTGCGAGGATGTGGTTGCAAGGAAGGCACATTGAGCAGCAATTGCACTAGTACGTCCCCCGCATGCTGTTCATGACAAAAGTGTCTGTATTATGTTTAACACGCAGTTGCAATATTCAAGATGATTATCCGAGAACTACTTACCTTTTACTCAGCTATTCATCTCAAATGCAATTGTGAGGTTCTTCCGTTTGGCTGCTTCCGGACCGACCTGCGTGCAAATGTGACCACATGCTAGAGATTGCCCTTGACACACACATCAATACCTGTAATTTCATGAAAATCGTGTCCGGAAATGATTTACATTTCGAATTCGAGTATTAGCCACTTGCCGTGAGTGTATATTTTTGGAAAATCTGTAGTTAGTAAAACTTCAGGGTAAGCTTGCTTCCTTATCAGTGAACTCGTGTTCTCCGGCCGGCCGACCGTGCGGCAACTAAATTACACCGCTTCATTTTGCGCATGACCGGCCCATGTGAGCCTGATGGAAGGTTAAGTGCATCGCAATTAATCCAAAAATCTCCCATCATCTCGACTAATGATGTTAAATTGCGCTTAACATACAGTATGCAGAACAGGACAGAACAACTTACTTTTGATCGTTGTCCACTATTGCCATTCAGTTAAAAAGATGCCTAACGCGAAGGAAGTTAGCTTTTCAACAAGCACTGCAAACACACGTCATCCATTTACATGCTCCCGGATGGCGTCACGTACATGAATATAACGCAATATAATATCGCTGTCAAATATGACACAGGCTGCCTTCATTCGCGTAACAGTTTTATCCATTAGGAACGTTTTCAGGGTGTGTTTTCTTCCCATAATGTTCCTAGAAATTTCAGATAATTTACACGGGGAGCACATTTCTCACTACCAGCGCATCCGATCACTACGGCCTGGCCACATTTTATAGCACCACTTGCTAAAAACTGATATAAATTCTAACCTCAAAGGCAGTGGATGCTTGCTGGCTTACTTGTCCCATGTGAAGCACCCATATTCATCGCGCGAGAAAACCGTCAAAACCGTCGGATTTGCCTCCTCCGTGCAAAACACATGTGTGTCTATTAACCTCATCGTGCAGAGTCCGCACGACACTATAGCAATCAAGCCGTGCAAGCATTTCCTAAGGCTTGATAACAAACGTTATACCAAACACTCGCTTTACATCGCCGGATTCGATTTGCACCGCATATTTCCATTGTCCGCGGCTGTAATGGACTTGCCGTAAACATTAATCGCATACTGCTCGATATCTAACATTAGTGCATTACTCTGAAAATGACTGCTAGAACTCTTCACTTCACTCACAGTCAGTTTTTGGCCGTTTGACCGGAACTCACACCAAACAAATGGGGAGATGATTCTGCTTTACTCCAACATGTAATTTACGTTTGCAGCAGGTGTCGCGAGAACCAACTCTTTAGAGCTGATAATGGACATGTCAGACAAATCTACGTTCATTGATATGCTTTTCATATTCTGTTCATCAATCATGACTGTCAGCACTTCACAAGAAATTATACCATTTTACCTCAAATTACGTCAAGACGAATTTCGATTTCCAGCTGGTCCCAAGAACGTAAATAATGTTTACGTGTTTCTTGTACCTGTTCAAGCACTCCTGGAATTCCGAGCAAGTGTAAACTCCACGACCCGCAAAATCGCCCTGAAACCTGCAATCACAGAATAACCGTCAGTTGCTAGAACGGTAAATGAATGCATTTAATCATGGGTAAGCTTTTCTTATATTAACATATACCTATACGTTATTTGTACATTTGTATCTCACAATGCAACATTTATTTTCTGAAGTTTGTCATGCGAACGATTGAGACAACAAAAGCCGTGTTGTAACACCTAACCCAGATGTTCTCCTCTGATTACCCCTTATGCACGTAAACCAGCTTCGTACAACGTGGGGATGCCGAAGATTGATGCACTTCCATTGAGTGGGTTACAGTGATAGTCTTGTGAAAAACGACATCAGCAAGCATCAGCCAAGAGACCTTTGAGATATGCATACGACTTGCACAATCGAAGCCTACGACACCTTACCACGGTGCGTTACAATACCAAATTTTGTAAATAACACACGGTACGGTGACCTTCAGTTATCAGTTGATTAAAACAACAATGTTAATCAATACAAACATTGGTTTTTTTATTTCTACAATGTGCATCAAGAAAAGAAAACGCAAAATGTTGTGAAGTATTCCAATCCGCGATAACTCACGGTCTGCCGCTAAGATCCCAGAGGCGTCGTGACCACTGAAAAGGGTCACTAACAAAGCCGCTCAGGTTTTCACCTTTAACTGTTCTTCCCCAATAAAAACGACTATCGATGAGTGCATTTCGCGGTCAGTTCAAATTTTTATTTCGGAAACGTGTATCATGACAGCACCCAGAAATTTGGCTGAGTTCAAATGGTGATCATCCACTAAACACCAATTTGTAAATCATCGAGTTCCCCAACCACTATCACATCCCTCAAATATTTTTTAAGTAGCATATTGCTGCATTTTTTACTGTCACAGAGGCATTTCGTTATAAGTTTGATCCTGAAGACATATGTCATGAAAAGTAGTTTCGGGGGTAACTGGAAATATTTACATTTTTTTTCGTTTCACTCAGTTAATAAGTTGTTTAATCTCCATTTTGCAGTCAACCATCAAAACGATGCTCTCTGGTCGATTGCGTAGAGCCAAAGTGCACACGATTGCTTCAGAACAATGACTGACAGAGAGTTCGGAAATCGCCACGAAAATGTAATAGACAGAGTTCGGCTTATTGTATCGTTTGTGGTTTTTGCGTTGTTTTATGCTTCCTTCTGCTAATCACGCACAACTGCTGCATCAAACCGCAGTGAACAGTTTTGTTTGACCTGATAAGTAACGGACATAACTTTTTTGACTTTAACTATGATACGCTCACGCTTCTGCTCTTCTTGCAACACCGGTGATTGACAGCTAGTTAAGACATTCCATTGTTAGGTTACATTTCAGTCCCAGCACTTCGCATTATCAGCTACGTTTGGGACATTTCGAAAACTCCCACAACATCGTTGGACGCCTCATGAAAAGTAATGTGCAATTTTCTGAGCTCCTGGTTTGGCTTTGTAGCTCACCTGGTAGAGCGCTTGCCGCGCTTGAGCATTTTGTTCCTGTCGATGCTTCGAATCCAGCCGACGGCTTGACTTCTCAAAATTGGGTCTCACCTAGAGTAGCAACCCTGCCAAACTACTGGTTACTAACACTGAGTGAGGTCATCGAGCGTAAACTGAGGGAAATAAAGCCGATGTAGTGCCCCATAGTTCTGTTACCTGGGACACGTTCTTAAAGTGCACAACGAACCAATTCTCATGCATTTGCTGTACGGCCGCCTGAAAACAGGTGAAAGGAACCCTGAAGACTGGAGGCTGTGTTTCCGGTTTATCCATTAGAGTCTGATGGATTTTGTCGTAATCGGAATTAAATAAGTTCTCCCTCGACTGTGAAGTTGGACCCGTTGTCGCTGTACACCCGAAGTTAAAAATGAGACCGATGATATCGACTGTGCTGCTTGCAAATGCACTGTTCTTGTCCTTAAACAAATGAAGAGACAGTTATATCTTTTACAAATGCTCCTCCCACTCCGAATTTCCAGAAGTCCAGAATAATCCACGCCACATTCTGTAAACGGGACGCCACTGCCTGTTATGCGATCAACGGGAAGCGGGACCATCACTTGTTGGCACGGTGTTGCCGGCAAAATTTTGCACTCCCTATATTTTAGCATCCCACGGTGCACACTGTCTATGCTCTTGACAATCTGAAACTTCCTTCTGATGGACGATAACACGTGACAAGCTCCCATGTCACCTTCAATTTCTTGGCAGTGTCTGATAACTATATCCGTAACAAACCCACGGGGAGGCAGTATCATCACTCGGGTACCTTGAGATAGTCAGACAGAAAACCATTCACCGAGACACAAATACGTCATATCTGGTCACCGGCTGCATTCGGGTCAGCATACCTCATCGACCTCTGCAGTGTTGTGTACAACTGAACAAAGATTCACAAACCAGATATAGTTCCACCTTGTGCAGGTAACCCAGCATAATGGAACACTGTCAACCAGCAAATAAAACAATTTCTCGAAAGTGGTAACCATGATATCGCACAGAGTGAGATGTATCAGTGTGAATAACGTAAAACAATCTTCACGTACCATTGCTCGCTACTAACGCTGGCCAATATCAACACCTTATCTGATTATGTTTATTTAGTTTGGACCTGCTTGGATAGTTTGTGAAGTCCCACAGAAATATTGGGCCATTCACTCACGTGCGTATTTCCTGAGAATAAGTGTCGCAGGTTTCTTGCGCGGCCATGACCACCAGGTTCAACTCGGGGGGACTTGTTGCCATTGTCAACCCTGGATATAGTCACGAAATGCCTCCCAAGTACTCTAACACGATGACAGAGTCTGCTTAAAGTGTGATATTGTCAAAGATTGGCTTCAGTTCGTTCATTATAAACATCATAAATTTGGCGACCAATACCGCGTCCGTAAGTTCTAGCCTCGGGACGGACAAGGACATTAAGGTTGCAACCCACCTCCTAGAATGTCTCGGAGATGGCAGACAGCTCCACAGCTCGTCTCAGGGGTGTTAGAAAACATATGAAACTCAGAACGCGTTGGCATCTTCCAATGGGGTCTGATGCAACGTGGCAAAATATCTGAGTCTACTGTCGCTACGATAGGCAATCACTTTTCCCACTCTCCTCTGTACTTTTCGTTTAAGGGCGTTTTCCATTCAATATTCGCGCCACATAAGCACTTGGGTAACTTTCGACCGCAGAGAACATGTGGAATGATGAATTCCAACGGGTTGTGCACCGGCGCGAGAGAAATCAGTAAGCCCCTCCGAGTGATTGGCTGTTTCGGTAAAGACACTTGCAACCTGGGACAGCCTTCTGACACGTGCCACTGGACCCCAAGTGCCTTCTGGTAGTCGTGGTTACCTAGGTCCAGTGTTTTTGGCAAGGTTGTCTTTTTGTTTGGTAGTGCATCTACCAGCGCCTCAACTGTGCTAGACGTCCACTTTGCCTGTTTAAATCCACTTGAGGATAGCATCCTTTGCATATCAGACGCTACACGTTTGGCGCCCTTAAGTATATCCGCTGATAACAAGCAGTCTTCAACGTAAAACTTCTTGCCTGCAATTTGTCTGGCCGGCTCGTCATGTCAGTTCCCACTATCGACTGCAGTTCTCCCGGGCGCATATGACGTGCAGGAGGACGGGGAGTTAGCTCCGAATGGATAGACCATAATATAAAACTTGTCCGGCGGGTGACATTGACTCTTCGTTCTGCCAAAGGAATCCCAATGCCCACTTGTCTCCTTCAGGAACTTTCACATGTAAAAACACTCCCTTTATGTTCTAGGACAAAACTATTAAACCTGTGCGATACAGTTACAACACATCCAACAATTTGTTCCTCAAAACTGGCCCTTGCAGCCAGATTTGGTTCGAGGAGAAGTTCGCCTCTTCCCAGGCCTATTCGGATTCGACACCAGGTGGTGAGGCAGGTACCACCAGCGAAGTGTCTTATCCTTATTGCTGTCAACTGGCGGCGTGTAACCGTTGACCACATGTGCCTTCAGGATCTCGTGATATTTATGCGTCAATCCGGTATCATGAGAATGTCTCTCACCTAGAAAATTCATAGGTTTCTGAGCCGTCTATCGGTTATCAGGAAGACTTACACTGTCAGACCGTCACAGCAATCCCATCTCTTACCGACTATCCTTGAGTGTAGTGGTGGGCTCTACAACAAACTTGGCCCGTTCATCACTATGGAAGTTAGCTACCTCGTCAGGCAATCCGCGCTCAGCAATCACTATGTCAGACTTGCGTTGGACCAATCGTTCTAGCTTGCCGCCTTGTAAGCAATGAACTTTAGCGATGCTGTTTGTCGAGAGTGACATGGGCTTCGCAAAGTCCAACTCGAGATAAGGTTCACAGCGAACGGCTGACACCTGCTCCTGACCGTTGATCGATTACCGAATCTGCTCCCGCACATCGCAGTGTATTAGTAAGCCGACACCCTCCTCCAAACGAGATGGTAGGCAAACTGATCAACTGAGATCAACGCTGAACGTCCATCTGGAATATTGTTTCTGCTCGTTCAACCGAAAGACTCTTGATAGTGAAGGCCTTGTTGACCCTGATCTTGCTTCCATCATCCAAAGGTCCGACTTTCAAATTCATTGTTGATATTTTATAGTATCCTTTTTATACAGCGTATGAATGCTGAACGTTTGCCCGCTTCTTAGCAGTCCTAATTGCTCGGCTAAAGACTTATCTATGGGTGTGGTATCAAAACTGTTATCTAGAAAAACATGCGTTTCAATCGTCCCTATTGCCCCAATCAACTTTACAGGCACGAAGCCGAGAAGAACCCGCCAGTCGTGCAAAGAGGTGGCTATACAGCTTGAATAATCCACGTCGAGTACAGACCCCGAAGGTGCCGGGTCGGCGTGCATCAGGGCTATGACGTCACCCTTCACGTAGAGGCCGTGGACATTGTACACGGACTTTGTAATACTTGACTATGTGGTTTGGCAATAGACAAACGAAGCATCATTTACATTTCCTTAGAACCGCAAGATATGCTTTCAAACTGCCAGCACGTCGGCAAATCATGATTATCACCTCATACTGCACATTGGTGTGGCTTATTTACCGTTCCGACTGCGGTTGTCACACATGGGTGTTCGCTGAGAATCATCGCGGAACCACGCGGTCTCGTTTCGACTGATGCGGCCCTGGACTGATCGGGCGATGAGTTGACCATACAACTTACTAGAAACTGAAATTCGATTCTCCAAGTACTTAACCAAGTCGTTGAAAGAAGGCTTCCAACCTGTGTTTATGACAGAGTAAGCTACTTCAGCCTACTTCTCTTGCATGAAGCAAGGACGTCTTTCCACATTACGCAGAAAGTTGTTTGGACAATTTAACTCGGATGGATGGTTCACCTTGGGCAACTTCAACTGACATCTCTTCAACTGAGTGACCAAACGTTGGAGCCCCTCAGCGTCTCCCATGGCAAGCCTTGGGCCATTGGGCACGCCCTTGGTGAAAGCATGAATAATTTCATGAGGCCTTTCAAATCTTTGCCTCAGCGTTTCGGTCGCCGGAATAAACTCTATCTCACTAAGCTGCAATACGCGATGTTCGATAGCTGCCTTAATTGGAGGTTTACAATAGTAAATCAGGTAGGACAACTTCCGTCCTTCGTCGTTTAACCTGTTAGTCACACTAAGGTCAAACTTTCGCATAAAGCTTTGGAATTTCAAAGGCGACCCTCCAAAGGATTCTGGTTCGATTTTTGACAAGCCCACACTAATAATTAGGTTGCTCATATATTGCTTTGTGTGGCTTCACTGGGGCCCATAAGCATGAAGCCTATGGGATGAGCTAGATGGAAACCATTCTTCAGTCCTCCCAGATGGCCTCTCAGTCTCACTAACCCCAGACCTTTCCTTCAAAATATTGCGAAATTCCAGGGGTGTCCTAATATAATTTAGCTCCTTCTCCTTTAGACGCACTCCTTCTTCAAGAGAGCTGTCATCCACCAACAAACACCGGGTAAAGGCTGGGACAAGTTTAAGGAATTGGAACACACTCCGTCTCCGGTGGGACTGCCACCTTGCATACAGCTACCCCTGGGCATGATCCCTGCTTGGCTCTGGGGACCTCAAGCATACCACGATCTTACGAACCAGCAGACAATTCATAATTCTCCGATGAGCTCCTATGAAGATTCAAGAACTTTTAGGAAAAAGGCATAGATATAGAGTGAACGGAGATGGGGCTAATGAAAACGTTCAAAAATGATTTGATATCATCATCAATGTGGGTCAACTGAGGATCAGCAGTCAATTGGTGGAGAAAACGGACAAGCATACTGTGGTGAAAATCTACTCGATTCATCGCCTATCCAAACCCCGACACAACAAGAGCTCTAACAAAAGACTAATCCGAGCGTCGCGTTGAAGATACTGCATCAGGATTGGACAACCCGTCTCAGTGTTATCCCTTCTGTTATTCGCTTCTTTCTTCGTTTCGTATTGCACCAATTAACGTTCAGTTTATGACTTAGTATGTGTCGATATGATCAGCCAATGAGTGACTATGATTTCTTTAATACTGTTGTACATCCATAAATTCGGCTTCTTGTCTCACGAATATGAACAGCTTACTGCAAACAGTACGAGGTCCTCTGCTTATTACTTGCGTGGGAGGTTTCAATCCTAGTAAGATTTCTAGGGCTATTCGAAGTCCCTAATTCCGGATATTACACATATCGTCCGCAGACACAAGCATAACAGGGATGTCCAACCATACGGTTAACCTCGGAAAAGCTTCAGGCGATTAATAACCAGAAAATACATCCGTACATGACGTGAAACGAATTGGATCCACCCGGCCATTGCGACTGCAAACTGAGGACTTTCAGCAAATTGGCAAACGCGATCTCCAAGGGGGCGGATTTATCGAGCACTGTCAATCTCGAACATCGATTGGTTGTCCGAACAGCGCTTAATATACTCGCAATGCACGTCAATAGGCTGGATTCAGAAAAGTCGTGTCTGTAACCAGCTAGCGTCTGTGCCCACTGAGCAACCGATTCGGACCCCAGGGGGAAAACGGTCGCTTTGGCGGGTTTTTATTAATAAGGTGCCAAGATAGAGGAACATTATTATAAACTAATTAGAAAAAAATAACAGACTTCGATATTGAATCGACCAAATATACAAGTCCCGAAACTAACGGATCACGCGATTACGAACGGATGTAACAGTCACGCAATAGTGGAACGATCAAACGCAAATGAAACCAGGGTACACATAAACAAAGGTCCAGCAGTGGGAAGTAAGAAAAAATAAACTACACGCGAACAAGTCTCCACATGTATGTGATATCAAGATCTAGTAATGCACCAAGATTAACGTTCGCGGGAGGAATTACTTGTCACAAGCGTGATTCGGATGGTCGTGTTGTAATAGCATGTAGTGTGCCGCCATTTTGTTTGACCACATATACTCCCTTCCGCTTCCTTTCAGGTCCTCGAACAGGCGGGCTGGCCGCATCTATGCACGGGGCTGAGGAAGATGACCAACCAGAACCCGAGGTCAGCGGTCAGTGAGCATGAGGCCACTTCTGATTGGTGGTTTGTTTCCGGACCGTGGGGTCCCCTATATATATGGACAAGGACACGGTGTGAACGGAATCTCCTTCGGTATCTGTGTTTTGTTAATACACGTTACTCGTTGCTCTGTGCCTTTTCTCTTTTTGTGTGCGGTAGACCCTGTTGTGCTTCGATTACGAACGTTGAACACTATGTGTTTTGTCGCTCGTGACTGATTGTATGGGATATTACAATTTTGGCACTCACGGTGGGACACTAATTCCGTTTGAATGGGTAAACCACTGGGTTCTGATTGACGAGCTTCGCCAATATGGAATGCGAGGTAACCTCCTTAGGTGGCTGTAGTCAAATCTGTTCAGCCGATACTTGTGCACGCGTCAGATACGTGTATTTCAGCTACCAGGGTAGTTTCAACGGTGCGCCTCAAGGTTATATCCTTGTCCCACATCTACCACCTACAGGTTTACAATACTTTTATCGGAAAAGGATGATTTTTGACTTGGAGCAACTCTGTGTTCTTAATCATATTTTGGTTTCTCTGACTTCTTCCTCGTTAAATGTTTATTTCGATCATGCGTATTGGTGGTTGCTCGTGTTTAACCCTTCTTTCTTATATGCATTTTCTTCTCAACTTATTGTCTCCTTATGGTAATATTACTGTTATTCCGTGATAACCTTCATATTCCTTGTTCACCGCGCTCGCTGTCAAATTTTCATTAAGAATTCTTTTCTTTTCCACGGAATCCAATTTGTAAATTGTGTATCACATGAACTTACAGAAGTTGTAAATAATTTTCTTCGAAATTTTGGAGACGAATCCGAAGATAGTCGAGATGAGAGCGAATGAATACCACTGTTCTGACACTAGCCGAAACATATATACGAATTGTGTTTTTGGTAGCATTTACTATTGTGGTTTGAATTTGGGCATGTTTAGTTATAAAACGGATAGATATCGTATGTTAGTGTTGTTTGGGATAAAAAGTGAACTGAAACGAAAGTGCTGAAAGAAAAACGATTAGCATTTGTTATCACCAATTTGTAGTGGACAAGTGGGTATGCGCTAGACCCTCGTCCAATAACAATTTAATATGCCGTTTGTAGTGGACAAGTGGGCATGCGTTAGACCCTCGTCCACTGACAATTTAATACGCCTTTCCTGAAGAGCAATCGAAACGTAGTCCCATCAGGCACTGAACTAGGGAACACACCAGGGTTTGGAAACAAACCGTATATTTCCAGCAATGTTTGGAAATATGATAAGTAGTTAGCCCTAGCCTAGTCTGGGACCAACGGCAGCAACCAAGAGGAAGAAGAAAAGAAGCGCGAGATGGGCCACAGGCCACTCGGCTGAACTCAAAAACGCGCCAGGCGAAGAGTGCGTGGAACCTTCGAGCGCAATAAACAACGCTGGAAAAGGTTCGGGTTAAACGACCTTGAAGAAAAGGATAACAGACGAGTCGCTCAGAAAAGAGCAAGCATCCGCTGCGTGCAATTAGTTACACGACTGAAGAAAGTGGCACTGAGTTCCTATCAGGCCTCCCATTGCAGGCGTACACAGAATCAAGCTTACAAAACAAACAAGCAGGAAAACGCGGTTGCAGCCGGGATCCTTAGAGAAGCCACATGATCGCTGGTCACTACAGAAGTGTTATCTTTGTAACCACTGTTAATAATTATGCGGGCCCTTCCAAAAGCTTAATATTATGGCAAGCGGAAGCTTCAAGTGTCGCTTTTAAATGTTCTGTTCGTGATTAATTTGCATGGCAATTTTTGAATCACAGCATCTTGCGCTTGAATCGGTTTACAACGGATTGAGTTTTTGAATTATATAACTATCCAAAAACAGTTTTGGATTGTTTTTATATATACAGCGCGAGTAGCAATGGATACAAACAAGTGGGAATCTATGGTAACCGTTTATAACACCCACTTCTGTTTTACCGTATCCGACCTAACTGAGGCCACGTGTTATTATAGTGACTATCTCACTTACCACACCGGTCAGATTCGGATTAACTCGGAAATTTTTGCACACCAACTCTGGTCTGACTTTCCACCAATCCTCGCCAAAATCGACATGTATTATTGGTAGCTCGAAGATTTCAGGGAATCAGAAAGGAAGGGAAGCAATAACAAATTCCACATCACACTAGGACTTTCCCAAAAACCTTAAGCTTATCCTCATCGAAGAAATAAACATGATTTGTCGTTCTTACACTTCAAGTCATAGAATTGGGTGTCAGATCCCGCTGACCATAACAAGTCGTAAAGATACTGCACATTAAAACACCTACCCAGGGAGTATCTGCCTGTGAAATGACGCTAATGTGTGGTAACAGCATGGACTATAAACGAACCTAGATCACAACGACCTACACTTAACGTTTACCTGTCTGATGAAATGAAAAATATCTCTATTGGGTTATTCATTACCATCTATCAACAGGTGACGTAATCTTACCAAAATGTTTTCTTCACTAAAACTTCTCGTCATTGGTTAACTGGGGAAGTCGAAAATATAGGCTCACACCTAGCCGTCTACTCCCAGTGGGTCACCTGTATACATGTATACATGATTGCAATCATGTTTGACATACTCTGGTGGACTGTCAGGCAGGAAGTGCGAGCATTTCAACCCTTGGCGGAATACCTCAACACAGGGGGAGGTGCGTTCAAAAACCCACTACGAGCGGATGGAGGACGGCGTGGGTGACAGGATAAGTCATCGCTCGACCGGATCGCTCCAACGGGCGAGACGTGGCAGCCAAAATAGGATGCATGACCAATTCGAAGGCGCGATTATTCCAACACTCGCAGGAATATCGCAACACGGCTGTGGAGTACGGTCAAGGCCCATAGTGAATAGACGGAGGATAACACGAGAGACCGGACAAGCCACTGCTCAACGAAATCGGATCAACGGACGAAGAATAGCAGGCGGAAAACCACCGGATTGAAGGCGTCAAGCACACACCTAAACCGAGTAGAAGTGCACACGACGTGTGAGCAGAAACCGGGTGGTGTTGTGGACTAGAATTGTGATTCAAAATCGCATGCGCGCGTGTGGCATGGTAACTAGCGTGTTGGGCAATAAAGATTGTGCTTGACTGGACGCATTTTCGCTACAGTACTGCGTAACACAACAATCGGTTCGAGGTTGTCGGCGTTCTTACTGTCCCGGAGGTTGTAGCTGAGAAAGAAAGGGCCAGAATTATTTATCAGTGCGTACTATAAATGGCTTTGTACGCACGTTAGTCGAGGTGAAACTAGGGACAACAGAGGATAAAAATTAGTAATGCGTGATTCCGCCACAATAAGTTTCTGCAGCGGGTGCATGCTAGACGTCCAGTATTTTCGTCACTTGCAGGTAAGAGGTAGAGAATGCTGGGAGTCTCAAGAGGAATGCTGATTGTTCTCGAGCTGGTCTGTAAAGCAATGATTCATGACAACCGATAGAAGACATTTAAACTGATTTTTACAGCAGTGGTCATCGCTTGAGCTAAGCTTTTTGTTGTCAGATATCTATTAGATTTCGGAACAAAGTTGTCCCAAAACAAGAGGTAGTTGGACATATTCCCGAGATTTTAGTGCATGCGGGGACCCAGAAATGAATGGTAACAAAAAACGTGCAACCAGAAATCCAACCGCATAAAGCAATATTTGACTTGAACAGCTTTTCAGCTAGAAAAATGATAAAACTATTCCCTCCAGTGTAAAGTCAAGTAGTAGCCAACGTATACTTAACTGCTGACCGCATGTATCTAACACAGAAATTCACCAATTCACGGTCACTATTTATAGACTGCAAAACGGTTTCGAAATTGTATACCGGTGTTTCCTGAATTCCCGAAGTATATGTGGACGTTTTTGAGCGTTTGACCTTGGAAAACAGGATTTTCAAACGGTTTACTCCCAGAAGTTAGTTCTAGCATACCGTGTGGACAGAGTTTTGTTAGTACGTATGTTCCTAAAATGTGACATACCTTCCTTTCGTTTCAAACATTGTGAAACGCTCACCTGATAGTTTGAAAAAACGTATAGAGTTCATTAAATGCGTGTACTATGACGACATGATGAAACCTCACAGGTGCTGACTGAAAGCAGACTAGTGATAAAGGGCTAATGTGAATCGTCTCTGCAAACATGTGACAGTCGAAAATATCCCCCCAAACTTTATTTCGTCCATACCGGGTCAATAAATTGTCAGAATGGTTTGCTGAATCTAGTACGAATAGGACATATAAAGTTAACATCATTTTCTGAAGACATATATGGTTTAAAATGAGTGGCTAAGCCGGAGATAGTTAAACTGTCATCGATTCAAAGTAGAAATGATGAATATTAATTAGAAGTTAAATGTCATTCACATGCGACCGCAGCCTTTGCAGTCAGTTAGACTTTCTAGTCAGCCTCCTTCTAAATGTTAGTGATGTTCAACTTGAGGGTAGCCAAACCCAATTAGCAGTCAAATGGATCAGGAGATCTTTCTCCTCGGTTGTTATTGAAAAGGCCTCCGGCGGTTTTTGCTTGTGATGTACAGTTTGAGTATGCTCCTTGGCTAGGCAGTCTGTAACTCCGGCGCTGGACCTTGTGGTTCCACCTCGAATGGGAAGTTAGAAAATAATGTGCTGGTCTGGAGATAACCCCGGTCCACCTGCTGTACGATGTGTAAAACTTTTCCAAAAATCTTAGTTCATATTATACATAGGGTCGTAAGGATCTTCGTCTGCCGTTTGCTTGGTGCATGCCATCCCGTTTGTTTGTCTGCATGCTTGTTGGCCTACGCGCACCAATGGCGCCATATACACGGTTCCGGCTTGCTCGCACGCTCAAAGGTCGGATCCTCAACCTCCCTAGCTACTTCGCGTATGGGTGTCGTTTAGCGCTGATTGAGACCTATTGCAATCATTGTATAATATACTTTCTGTCCTCCGCAACTTTTGGTATTTTTATTTCGCGTCTTGAGGTCGCTGCGTCTACCAAAGAAAGCGTTAATTTAGTACGCACTAAAACACAACGTTTCAAGTTTCAGGATGAAGTAAAAATGGAATATCCCGGTAATAAGAAGAGGTATGACGATACACTTCTAGAACAGACATGTGCACTACTGTATTCTGTTTACAATGATGAAACATTCATCAGTTAAGATGTATCTGATGACCACGAAAGAGCAAACAGAAACCTGTAAAAGTCAAAGCAATAATGCAAGTTTACGTTAAAATAAGAATGGAGTGTCTTGGCTATCGAAGAGGATACGACAATACTCCACTTGAATTGATAAAAAGAAGAATTATTGTTTGTACTTCCAAACGGTATGTGAGACCTGGATTACATGATAGGAAGTCCCAGGTACCAGATAACAATGTCTACTTAAGTCAACTGCTGAACGTTGGTAAGGTACAAATTACGTCCAGTGTAGGTCGTCATTTCTCTACACAATGAAAAATTGCTGAATACTGAATGAAATCCATGAGTTTTTGGTTGCAGCCAGTGTTTGTAAATGCAGACCCGTAATGTTGGCGTTCATAAAATAACGTTTCTGTGAACACATCAGGAAAACCATTTTAGTTCCTGCATGTTTTCAAAAATCCCCAAAATATCAACACTCTGGTCCACCGACCAACATGATGGACCGTAGCACACCACGTGTTACGTAAAGTCTGAAGTAACGCCACAACACCAGTGAAATAAATAAAACAAAAGTCATTACTTCACGTGAAAAAGGTACACTGGAGACTTGCACGTATTAGGAACATTTAAAGACCCTAAGTGTGTAAGCTGCAGCTCTGTAGTCAACGTCTTGGCAACCGCCACAACAACCATACACTCTTGTAACATTCACATGACAATTGAGTGCAGATGTGTGCTGAACGGGAATTTCCACCTGTTCATCAAGAACATCAGTTAATTGATGCAACATCTCAAACTTAAGTGAAGTCAAGCCGTTAAAGGGAATGAACCAACGCACACAAAGCGGAATGTGTCACCATTTTGTTTTATCACACATACAACATTTCGTTTTCTTTCAGGTCCTTGAACACGTGAGCTGGCCGCGTCGGTACAGGAAGTAAAGCAAGATGACCAACGAGAGTACGAGGTCAGCGGTGAGTGGACGTGAGACCACTTCTTCTTGATGGTTTATATCCGGACTTTGGGACTTCTCATATATATATGGACGAGGACACGATACGAATCGAATCTCTCGCTATCTATGTTGTGTCATTGATATGCGTCTTTTCTCTTTTGTGAGACAGAGCTCATTGTGTTTCGGCTTGTAAATGTTAGACATTGTGTATGCTGCCACTAGGATTGATTCTATAGAATACTGCAATACTGTGGCGTTGCGAGCTTTCATATGGATGACATCGCTTCACACTTTAACTGAGTAAGTTGTGTACACAAACTGTTGTGTCCCCCGTCTATAGGTGGTCGCGTTCTTTGATGGTCATAATTTAACGCGAACGTAGTAATTGATTTAGTTAAGGGCCAAAGTTGGTTTCGACGCAGTACTACTAACAATCTGAACTGAACAAATCAGATATTTATCACTCGAATGCAGCTGTACATACCATTATCAACGGAGTAATAAAAAAAAACTGTGATGGGCAATAGGTTTGGTGACAAACACAACTTTCGTTACGATAGAAACGAGACTGAAGATTGCGATAAGTTCTACGTTGCTGTTTGCTGAGACGTCTAAAAAAGCTGCAGCTGTGGTGGTTCGTTACTAGTAACATCTTCAATCATGGGACTTGAATTTGAAATAGACTGAGAAACATCGGTATCGGTGATAGACACAGAACAGGACGAAACATAAGCTGTAAGGAAGTTGGTTAGCACGTCTACGATAAACAGACCCATCCTATAAATCAAGCATACAACACATTCGAGTAACCGGGTTATGGAGCACAATTCCTCGAGATAATCGAAGTTCGCCGTCATGATGATACACAATTTAAGCTGATTGGAGACTAATCACGCTGGTTTGCAGAACGCGGTTTCTGAACAGCTTTGCTGAACTGATTTCGATTGTTGAATGACCAAAATTTCAATATTTCATCGGGAAGTTACGAACACCATTCTTCAGTAATAGGTTGATTGACTTAATCGCGCCTTGCGGTGTTTTCATTGTTTTCTACTTCACTTTGGTAATCTTGTTTAACTGCTGCATCAGGCCACAACCCACACTTTTGTTTGAGTTAACAAAATAATAGATGCACAATACTTTTGAATAAACTCTGCTGTGCGAATGTGTTAATTCCTCCTTCAACGCCGGTGACTGGTAGTCAGCTGAAACATTCCACTGTTGGATTGAATTTCAACTCCAGTGCTTCGTACCAACAGCTATGTCTAAAACACTTCAATTACTCCCCACTATCACTGAGCGTCTCACTAAAATCATCCCGCCTTGTTGAGTACAGTTCTTGATTTCACTCGTTATTTTGTATCAAGATTGATTGTAGTTCATTCATTTTTCCACTGCAACTTTCCAACGGCGACTTCAGAATTAGAATTTCTCGGTGCAGTGAACAGATGACAACAGGAATTCTCTAAACTTCTGTGCAGTGAAATGTAAGTGTCAGTGACCAAAACGTTTGGTATTCCCTCTCGAATGGACGTTTTTGTTATGCAATCAGAATGAAGTCCACATTTGGTGAGACCGTAGAGTAAAATTCTGGTGAAGGCGAAAATGATTCGAAAAATAATCAAGATGTAGTAGTTATTCAAATACGGACCACAGTGGTCAACAAGTATTCGTTTTCAGCATATCGTGATAAAAAGTTAGTATAAAGAATGAATTTTGCCGAATGTTATGTGAGTACACAATCAGTGGAACGCTCCATCGCTGAAGCATTGCCGTAGAAGACTTAGCAAGAAATTTGTTGAGGTTGTAAATGAATTTAAGGGTTTTGTGATCAGTAAAGTGAATACCGAACAAGTATTTGTGAGTTCTGTTAATCATTCAATAAACAATCAATATTTTCTTCCCTGTTTGCGCAAAACCACACTGTACTGAACTGAAGCGTCTAGAGATGCAAATAACAAGATCATCTCCTTTTTCTAGCAAAGCCCCAAAACCCGTTGAAGAGGCATCAGCAATTAATACTGTTGGTAACTTTGGATGAAATGTGTGTAGTATTGCATTGGGAGACAGAAATTTCAAGAGAAATCGGAGAGATTGTAAATGTGGTCTAGTATAAACAAAATTACTTTGGGGAAGAATACGGAAAAAAAGATTTGTTTCGCCACCGAACTTAAGAATAAATCGAGAATGATACTGAAAACACTCCTCAAGTAACGAAGCTCATTAAACCTTTGGAGCAGATACCTTGAATAATAGTGAACACCGAGCAGGATCAGGACGATAACTATGTTCATCAACCAGAAATCTTAAACATGAGAACTTAGATGCACCGTAGGTGCACTTGTACGAATTAATAGTAGAGTTCAAAGAGCAAAAGCGTTCAAGTAGGACACACAGTCATTCATCAAGAATAGGCATGACTGGCACATATACAATACCATAAGCTTAATATATGAAACCAACTCTAGAATGGTGATAACCGTGCACTAATCAGGTTGAAAAATCCAGGTGATACACTCATAGCGAAGGAGGAAAACGTTTAATGAAACAATCTGAAAGAAGTATTAACGGTTTTCACAGGACTGAGAGTTTCATCAGGGGGAATCCGTGGAAAAGTGTCTTTGAAATCAATCTTTGAAAAATATTTCGAACCATTAAATTGACGTAGCGTGTGCTCTGATACATCGATGACAACTTCTCTGCAAAAGGAATTCACTGAGCGTGATTAGATAACCGCCGTTAATTCGAGTAGTTTTGCCATCACGTTTTAGTGGATTCATAACGGGTCTAGCATTAGTCGAATATTGCAGATCAATGTCTTTTCCAATGGGTTCAATTGACCAAAAAAATATTTGTTTTTTCATAGAAATGTGGTTGCCTTTTAGTTCGAGCTAATGGGTTTTAAACTCCTATCACCAGGAGTTTTCGAACACTGGAAGGGTAGGTTACGCATTTTCGACTTAAATGCATCCGAGAATTCTGGAACTTGAACGTTCAAAAGTTTCAAACCTTTCAAATCAACGACTGATGGCCCACGATCAATAACCAAAACGTGACTGCCGTGGGAATCAGACACCGTGAATTGACAAAAACCAAGAATTGTTGAATTATGTTCAACAATACCTTTGACAGAAGCTGCAGAAGATTCTCTAGTTATCGTGTTCGTGCGCTTTAGGAAATCAAGAAGAAAAAATGAATCAACGTTGCCAATGTTCACAATGAATGAATTAGTTATTAGAGAGGCTTGTCAAATGCGGCTGGTAAAATCAATGGAATTAACAGCAGCAGCAAGAAAGTGAAGACTAGAACTCAGTTTTCATCACCGAAATTGAATCGTGTGAAAGAAGCTTTTGAACGATGGCAAACGAATTGAATGTTGCAAAGTTTACCACATTTGTGACAGAGTTTCGAAATCAACAAGTCAGGCGAGATTGCTTTTTGTCGCATGGCTTACATATGTTCCACCGTCGGGTAGCATTTGAATCAAACACAAACCGAATATTGCAAATTGCCTTTCGAATGTTTGCCTTGTTGTTGACCTTCTAGTCATCTAAGATTATTGTTGTATAAAGCCATCGGTTGCGTTTTTACATCAACTTTGACATTCTGATACTGTTAACATAAAACTCTAGCTGATGGTAAAATGGAATTCGGAAGTAACATAAGCTTTTGTTGCACATCACGCATACTTATTTCAGCGATTAAACGGTCACGAAGTTGAGTTTGTAACTGGTCTCGGAAATTACATCAACCTGCTTAAGTCTGGATTTCGAGGATGAAGTACATAATATCCTGATTACTTTTTGTCGCGAATGCATGAAATCTGGCTCGTTCAGCTGCTTCAACATTTACAGGTTGAATCTGTGAGAGTAGGAGTTTCCTCGATGATACGTAGGGAAACAGAAATGGGGGAATCAAGAAAAAAACGTCTTCAACACGCTGCACATATCCTTAGCGGTTATGATAAACAAATGGGCGACATTTCTATTTCATCTTCAGCTCCTGGTCAGTGAGAAACCAAAATTCGAAGCGCTTTAGATAACCTTTGATTTATTCGGATGAAGTAGGAACATTCAGACTTTTGAACGGGCAAGATTCCAGCATAAGTAGTTATAGAAGTCCGCAACGCCAACTGTGATCGTAGTATAAAAATCGAGTATGTAAAAATAGACTAATCTAATCAGCTCAGGTCAACAGCTAGCTTCGACACAACGTTAACAACAACGTAAATTTGCGCAATTCAGATATGTGTGAAAATTCACTGGTGTATCCGGCTACATTTGCTAAAATTCACTTCATGCAGTTAGTATTCAATTCCAGGCCACGGAGCAAATACCGGCGTGACCACTGCACACAGTAGCTCAAGGCGGGACGGCATGCGAACATCCAAACAACATTCCGACGTCTGGGATCGCAAAGCGCTTGATTGTAACAGGCCCTTTGGTTGACACAACCAATACAATTATGGTCTTTTCAGGTAATAATAACCGCAAAATATTAGTGGTTCTCCAGTCATTTCCAACGGAAATTCATGTTCTGGCTCTCCGCAGGCAGAGTGTGCTGTTGCAGTCAATATTGATGCAGTGGAAAGGAAACCGTTCACACATAGGAATTGCAAATATACCGCGTTTGTTCGTTTCATTGTTTTATCGCCATGCTGTACATCTGAATAGATGACTGTTTCTCTGTGGTTTGACAGAACAATCGTATTTGCCTTGCATGATAGTGCAACCGTATGCGGTAGTAAAATTCGTGATTATGAACAGCGTTCCTTGAACCGTCGTATGTTTGGCTACACACCACTGTTTAACCTCACTGAATGCAGGCTTGACTAAAATTCTGGCGTAAGAGGCGGGTGGCTGGTGTCACATGCACCTTGATGGTTTGATTAGCACAAGAGTTTCAGAAGTATACACATTTGCTGAAATTCTGACTAGACACCACGTGCTATCTAAGACAACAGCGAGGAACAACCGCTCAAATCGTTTTCACAAGATGCTCCAAGATAAATGTCCAACAGACAAGCAGTCATAACAGTGCTCGATACTTAACTCATCAATGAAGTACTTCAGTATGCTTGATGCGGAAATCAGCTTGAAAATTGTAGATAACTCGCGGATGATGCAGATCTATTCCGTAAACCTAACTGTGTAATTAACTGTTTCCAGCTGGCATCGAATGGATACGCACACACAAATACTCTGTACATCAAGTTTATTTGATCACTCTGGGAAAAGTCATGGGCGCATTCACTCTGTAACTTTCTCCTTATGTTGTGCTACATAATCTACCCAATATTCAACAATGACGAATTATTGACTAGGTTTAAAAAAAGCTACAGCCTGTCCGGATGCAAAACAGTTCATGCTAGGAACAGTCATCCGTCATGTGGACTATCGGTAAATAAACTAATGTCAAATACTCATTATAAATGGTTGCACAAATCTCATGTGGTTTTAACTTCAACATAAATCTATCATTTTGCACTGTGCTAGAAGTACCACGGGATTTTGAATTTTAAAAACGAGAATAAGTACCGTAGTTTCTGAATACAGTTAGTCTGGAAGAGGTTGTATGCACAATCCCAGAACTGGTTTCAACTACCACATTATACTGACCCTCCAAAGGGTAACTTTTGTATTCTGTTGCGCAACCATCATTCACTAACTTCTAGATTGCGAAAACAATTACACGCAGCAAAAATAATGTTTTTTGAGAAGATTGGCTCCTGTAACTCTCTGATTGGATCTAT
>JTDE01005755.1:12110-29411 GCA_014338405.1 Paragonimus skrjabini miyazakii
ATGATGATGATGATGATGATGATGATGATGATGATGATGATGATGATCTGCACTATCAGATTCAGTACGTCGGTTAATATCTGTCGGAACAAATCAGAAGATTTTTGTGAATTGACTATATCACCGTACGCTCAAACTGATTGCTATTCGGATAATATCAAAGACTCATCCTACGACGTTCTCGTCGATCTTCTGAAGCCGATTAAACATTTTGACATCTTCATACTATTCGGCGATCTTAATGTTCAGCCTGGTCGTCCTCCATATGAGAAGCGACTGGGAGGTATGTTTTGGTATTTGGATTTTTATCTTACGACGGGTTTCGGAGTATTAGCACTCTTGATGATTTTAGACCTAAGATCTATTTACGATTCGGTTGCTCGTAACGTCATCTGGAATTGCCTTCGCAACTGAGTTTCAGGGTAATGCGTGACTTTGTTGGGCTCACTGCATGCTCACTCTGCAACCAGGGTGAGGGTTTGTGGAAAACTGTCTCCGTGGTTTTTGTTTCCGAGAGATGTTCGTCAAGAATATCCTATTTCCCCCTTCCTGTTCAACTTAGTCATGGACGACATTTTGGAAGGTACGTTTGAGGAATCCAGTGAGGTTATTGTTGAGTTTTTGCTGCCACTAGATTGACCGACATACAGTATGCGGATAGCATTTTCTTACCTAGCCCTTGTATTCAGTATGCCAGTTGTTGAGTGTGGATTATTTGCATTGTTTTTGTTTGTGTGATCTTTACAAAAATCTCTCACAAATGTTTATTATCAGTTTTGTTGACTATTAGGTCTGAGTAGAATAGTAACAACATAGATATTGTTTAGAAAACGTAAATCTATTGCATTCAGATAGCAGTGAAATAATAACCAATTAGTTCACATTAGAATGTTCACAAAGAAATGCGCATGATATCCCTGTAAAGTTACACCAACATTTTGGTCACGTTGTATACACCCGAACTCACATTGAATAGTAGTCAGTGATTTTGGTGGTTAGTATGTGGTATTGCGGAAGATGATGTCCTGTTTCCGTTCTGTGTGACATCACAGTTTTAATTCATATGTTTTTGGACTCACAATCAACTTTTTTGAGTAGTATATTACTCACAAGTAATATATTACCCACGGTCAAGTTTTAGGAGAAAAAGAGCAAGCTGTGAACGCCAGGGAGACGACGGACCAAAAGAAACTATCGGACTAGTGCGTGCGCGCTATGGTAAAAGTTCCCCCAAGGCGAATAACAACGTACTCTCACCCGATGTATGTGAATGAATGTCTGTGGTGCAAATGAGTTTGCGAGTGTGAGGTTTGATTTTTGACATGACATATGTGGGAGTTTGTGTATTTGGCGGTGTTTCGGACCAAACATTCTGTGCGGTTGCAACAACTTGTCCCGTGATGAACGCGAGGATGGAGCTACCTTGGCCGCAGCCGTTCGAAGAGCTTGACGTTCGGGCGTTCCCGGAGGACTTCGTAGGACGTGGCGAAAGTTGTGGGGATGGGCGCAGCACGAAGAGGCCATGTGAAGATTTAGTGGGTCACTGCGAAGGAGGCGCCGGTCGCTGTGTTTGACAGCTCGGCCGACCGCCAGGAGGCCATGCGGCGGTTCAAGACGGCCAGGCTTGGATAAGGAGCTGATCCATCCGTGTTTGCCGTCACTCTGCAAGGTTTGCTGGACAGGGCTATGCCAGGATTGGATCAAGATCCACGACGGCAGTTGTTAACGGAGCAGTTTATTGAAGGTCTGCCAATAGCGGTTCGCGACCAAGTCCGTATTGCACATGTCGCCCGGCCGATGGATCTTACTGAGCTTGCGAAGCGATGCGATAGCGGGAATTAGTAGTAATGTCCGTGGCCTCAGTGGATGCAAACGGCAATACGTACAAGAAGACACTGGAAAAAATGCAGAAGACGATGGAGCAACTCGCAGTGGATGTAGCTGCCTTGAGAACATCATCACGACAGAGCGATCGACTAAGAAACTGCTTCATCTGTGGAAAAAAGGACACTGGAAGAAGGATTGCCTAATCCGGCGGTTTAATAGGTCTAAAAAAGAAGTGTTTCATGAGTGTTCTTTTTATTGGGCGGGTCAACCAGTAACGAGTGCGATTGAGAAGCGGGCAGTACATACAAGGGTTGAAGTTGACGGAGAGATAAAACAGTGTTTGGTTGATACATGGGTGGCTATTTCGTTGATTATTCGTGCAGAAAAGCAAGACGTAGAACCGACATCCATGGTGATCAGGTGGGTTGGAGGTCACAGTCTACAGGTTGACGGTATGAAAGAGTGTGGGGTACGTATCGGTGGCCATATCGTAAAGCACCGTTTCATTGTGTCCCAAAAAACCAGGCAAAGATCCTTGGAGCCGATTTCCTTGCTGCAACAGATGCTGTGATTGACTTCAAGCTCAAGAGTATGTCAACCAGGTATGGCGCCTTGACACTCACAGGTCAGCGACAGGATAGCGTCAACCAAGTACGCATAGCTAAAACCCCCATTTGCACTGCCCCTTTGTTCCAATCCACGGTCGAGAAATATGCGAAAGTATTTACAGACGACGATGTTCCGTACAGATTCTGCAACTGGATTGCACATGAAATACCAACAACCAGAACGTTTCAACCTCACGGACCCCGCTGAATACCTGTTCATCTTGAGGAGGAATTTTTGCGGCAAATAAAGAACATGCTGATTGAGGATATTA
Organism: Paragonimus skrjabini miyazakii; assembly: GCA_014338405.1. Taxonomy (NCBI): domain Eukaryota; kingdom Metazoa; phylum Platyhelminthes; class Trematoda; order Plagiorchiida; family Troglotrematidae; genus Paragonimus; species Paragonimus skrjabini miyazakii. The sequence goes on from JTDE01005755.1 coordinate 14,818, forward strand.
TCGAAGAAGTCAACAGTCCGTACAACCCGCCTGTTCTCCTGATAAAGAAGTCCAACGGGAATTATTGCTTTTGTGTGGATTTTAGACGGCTGAATTAGGTAATACAGAGCAAAGTTGTGCCAATACCGTCCGTCGCTGGTATTTTTGACAAGTTGCAACAGGCGAAGCTGTTCACAGTATTAGAGTTACGCTCCGGATACTGACAGATACCAACCAAACCCACGGATCGTGAGAAAACAACATTCACGGTAGGCGAAAAACAGTATCAATTCAAGCGCATGCCGTTTGGCTCATCCGGAGCACCGTTCACATTTCGACGCCTGATGGTTCAGCTCGTAAAACGACTGGATAATGTGGTGGTATGGGAGATGAAAATGTTGTATACAGCAACACGAAATCGGAAAATGTTGTCCATATAGATGCTGTCTTAAATCGCATTAAAAACTCGGGACTCCGGATCAATGCCGAAAAGTCGCAACTCGGACAATCATCGGTGGTGTTACTGGGACACAAGGTGGGTCAATGTAAAATCAGGCCTCTACCGGAGAAAATATTGATAATTAGAGGGGCTGTGGCTTCGAATTCTAAGCGAATGCTGATACAATTTTTGGGTCGAGCAGGGTACTACAGTCGGTTCGTGAAAAACATTCACTCTATTACATCGCCATTGTACGAACTCCTTCGAATAAACAAGAAATTTGAATGGACCAACGATGCCCAGAGGGCGTTCACGCGAGTGCACCAAGCGATGAACGAGTAAAGACTGATGCTGAAAATTCTGAATACGAAAGAAACGTTCATCGTAGCAGCAGACGCCAGTGACCGCGGCATCGGGCAGTACTCAAGCAAAGGGAAGGGGTAATTGAATATGCCAGCAGGGTCCTGACCCCAACCGAGCGGTAGTATTTGGCTATTGAAAAAGAATGTTTGGCCACCGTATGGGCACTGGACAAATCGAGACCGTACCTGTTGGGTCAGCAGTTTCACATGGAGGCGGATCACAAACCTCCGGAGTGGATCAGGACTGCGAGGGACCCGAGACGCAAATTAGCCCGATGGGCATTACGTTTACAGGAATATGACTTCACGAGCAATCACGTGCCTGGTTGGAGCAATTGCGTCGCAAATGTTCTTTTTCGACCGCAGATAGACGACGAACTCCCCAAAGTGACTTTAGGAGTCAACGGCTTAGTAATGGAGCAGGACCCACAAACACTTGTGCGTCTACGACATCAGGACAGGGTCCTCCGGAAAGTAATTGTAGCTCTGGCAAGAGGTGTGAGGATCCCCGTAAATACTAAGGACGAAGAGCTGAAGATAATCACATCTCAATAGAGAAGAGTTGGCTTAAACAGTGCGGGCGTATTGATGTGACAGCGTTGCGTTGAGCGCTCTTGCGTGGCAGTCATCCCGAGACAACTGAAGAAGAAACTGGTAGCAGACTGCCATGAAATGGCACACACCGGATGCACTAGGACATACGATATGCTGCAACAAAGAGCATATTGGCCGAGGATTAAGGAGGATGTAACGGCTTACGTGCTTACATGCCAACAGTGCCAGTTACTGAAAGGCGACAATCGGGGAGTCCAACACCCCTTACACCCAATACCAGTTTCCGAAATCGGTGAACTCTGGTCGATGGATCTTATGGGACCATTTCCACTGGGCGCCCACGGTAACCAGTACGTTCTGGTCATGACAGAACACCTTACCCGTTGGATCGAAGCGACTGGCGTTCCGGATCAAAAAGTGTCTATGGTGAGAGATATGGTTATGGAGCACATCGTAACAAACCACGGTGTACCAAAGGCGATCTTGACAGATCAGGGACCATGCTTTGAAGGCGAGGAGTTTCGAACACGCATGCAACAACTGGGAATCAAGCGCATCCGAACGACACCATATCGCCCGCCAACGAACGGCCTAACTGAACGTAACAACCAAACGGTCAAAGAATGGTTATCAGCCAAAGGAAGTGACTACGAGTCTGCTTTACCACTGGTGTAATTGGCACACCGCGCGTCTGTGCAGGCGAGCATGAATAAATCTCCACTGCAATTGATGTGCGGTGGAACCACTGAACCCCCGGTGGATCAAGATATTGAAATATGGCCAGAGTGCATTGATTCCACTAAAGAATTGGTTTCCGAAAGAGAAAGAGCCAAACAAAATCTGAAAACATCGCAGGCACGCACAAAGGAGCTATCCGCAAGACAACGGCTCGGCAAAACGAGAATGTTCAACCTAGGAGAACGGGTGAAGTATCGAGATCATCGGAACACGGGCGCCAGCGGGTCAGGATCAAGAAAATTTCTGCCTAAATGGGAAGGTCCGTATTTGGTAATATCCAGACGGGGTCCAGTATACACGATCAGATGGGACGGCAAGACGAAAGGAGTGCATGCCAATGAGTTAGCGATGTGGCACGAAATGCCGGCGCGGCGGATCAGAAGACCAATAATCCAGGTGGCAACACTGTGTCGGTCAGAGAGAATTCGTCAACTGATGCAGAGGAACCAAGGAACCTAAGAAGGGAGAGGAGTGCTGTATGGCAGGCAATTTCGTTGTGAGTAGTATATCACTCACAAGTAGTATATTACCCACAGGCAAGATTTGGGAACAAAAGGGCGAGCTGTGAACGCCAGGGAAACGACGGACCAAAAGAAACTATCGGAATAGTGTGTGCGCGCTATGGCAGAAGTTTCCCCAAGGCGAATAACAACGTACTCACACCCGATGTATATGAATGCATGTCTGTGGTGCAAATGAGTGTACGCGTGTGCGGAGTTTGCGTAACAAACGGTTTTTCAGGCTTTGAATCTTTTGCGATCACGATAATTGGAGTGCCGAATTAACCGTACAAAACTGATACTTGTGTACTAGAGAAATTGGAATTCAGTGTTGTTCTTGTTGGGGTTCATCGCTAGTGTCTATCCTTGTTATACCATGGAGTAGAATATCTGTCATTTTGCCTTTAAAGTGAGCATGTTGCTCACCGATTTACGAAGGTGACGGACAGAATATTCACTCTGCATGCAAAAGCGATGGCTGAGTATGGATTGTTCTTAGTTGGTGTCAGTCGAAATTCCCAACCAGTTATCGATAGTCAGAAACACTGCTCAACAAATTTAATCGAAATGTGTTAGTTCAAATTGTGTGATGAATTATGGTAGTAGGATTATTGCTCGGCATTATCAGGAGAGTTATTGTATTTCCCCTCGAGCAGATCAGGTGCTCCTTCTCGAAAAAGATTTGGAGAAGTGGGTTAATCTGAATTTGGACTCTACCACCATCTGTTGGTGGTTGTAGACTGACATTGATCAAAGTCCATAACTGTTCATTAGACCGAGTGGCTATTATCATCCGGTGACGGGACCGAGATTTTCGTGTGAATTATTACCGGGACGAGAATCCGAATTCTGTCGAGCGCACCACTATGCCGAGATCCAACCAGCGTATTGTTTAGGAGGGTTTACAGCTATCACCAATAACTGAATGATATGTGATCGAGTTGTGTCCATGAATGAGATGCGCAACTCGGTCTCCTTGTGATACAATATCTCTCCCGAAGTTGAAATACTGTGCTTGAAGTGTACAGACTGTGGGATTTTATCACTGTTCGGTGACGTCACAGCTAGCAGACTGGACTAGATATTCTAAGGCATGCGTCTTCCATCTGTTAATTAACGTGATCTATTGTAATTACTGCCAAATAACATCTGGAAACAATGCTCTCATAGCTCTGGAAAGGAAGGAAAAGAAGTGTAATGACAATCAAGAATTGCGGTACCCCAACATAATTACACTAAAATCACATGATTATGATACCTTCAATCTCCAATGATTACGCGTATATTCGCGATTGGTTCTTCTACAGGCACGGTTGTCTCGTGAAGGTCAAAGATGAGCTTTCTAACTTATCAAAGAGAAAATATTGGAGAATGTCTGAAATCTGTATACACTAGAAGGGTATCGCTTATATCCTAGAGTCTATTGAAAGTAGAAGCGATCAATTTCTTGCGTAGTAGATTTAACTGCCAAAAAATTTATGGTTTACAGTACCAACGGAAGTATAAGTTTGTGATTTGAATATTGATTAGCTATATAAAACTGGAGCGAGTGCTCCCTTGCGATACCGTAACTACGGCTGATTGCTGTGTAGGTTGAAAATCCGCAGCTGGTCTTTCGCAACACCTACCTGTCGCTCACTCACTGGTCATCAATTCGTGCGACCGACGTCTGGGAACTTCATGACACGCAAAGTGATCGCAGCAGCGAATAATCCATTTTCCCGAACGCATCTATCCGTTTTATTTCAATACAACCGGACACACACTAAATGAGCGTGACTGTCTTGCATGGCCCTGATTATGTCCAGCAGTGTGACAGTCGTGAACCCGAAGATTTTGATTCAACTCGCCACAAAATCTGCTTGTTATCTTGTCGACATATGCTTTGTGATTTTCAGTAAATCTGGCTCATTCTTACAAGTGATCGATATGGTCGTAGTGTTGATTCCTTTAATTTTCAGCCCTACAAGACTTACGATTCGTAGCGTAGCGATGCGCTCTAGCCAATATCCTATTCTTGTTTATTTAAGTGAAACCGCGGCCGGTAGGTGTTTTCTAACTGATTTCTGTGTCCGCTAATCAACATATCTAGCAATAGGTTGACAACAGTAGCTATACTAATATCTAAATGAGTAATCATATCGAGTCCAGAACTCCATTTAGGATGTTTCGGGTGCATACATTAACTATTTCTTCTATGTAGGAAGACCATAGGGTCGTGAACTCATTTGCCTGCGAATTAAATGCAGTCGGTTACATGATTATGACACTCCGTCTCTCTTTCTCACTCTCGCTCTCCATGTACAGTTAAAGGAAGGTAGCTTCGTCATAAAACGTTTCATTGGCAAATCTGCGTCCTTCGTACTGTCCATTATGAAAAATGGAATTAAGTTTCCAGCAGATTCTCTTCTCACCCTTTGATGGGTTAACTGTACTGGTCACCACGGGTAGTGGACTCTTGCACGATGAACAGTATCCATTGCAATCACGCCAGAGCGCGATTTGTGCAGTCACCGTTGCTATGACTTAACGGCTGAAAGGATACGGGGTTGTTATTAAAATGAACTCATGTTGTGCTGCAGTCGTAGCATTTGCTGCATCCGGTGTGTGCAAAACAGATGGGAGCTGTAGATCAGTGCCTATAACCCGTTAACAGTTACATGGCAAAGCGTTTTGAACATTTTCACTTAACCTAAGAAACGCACAGCCTACTAACCCATTTCGTCTTAATTCCCTCGATTTCGTATCCGATTGGACAGCTGATATTTATTGGCAGAATGTGATTGGTGGTTACATGCCAATCAATTAGCTTGGAACTTGCCTCGAGAAATTCAATAAATAGGCAAGCGGCACGTCTGTTTAGAAAACATTCAGAGAGTGACCATGAAGTATTTGTTGTTCGCAATCTTGCTGTCGTGCACTTTGAACATGCTGGCTGTAGGTATGTCAACTCAGATGTTAAAAGCAACCATTTTATGGTTTGAATTATCTTTTGTATATTAATAATGCGATGGAATCTTGAAAATGTCACACAAATTGTTTAAGTTTGGAAGCGATTCCAGAGTCAATACACTTACATGTAGATTATACGAGAATTGCAAAATGTAACGTGGTAGATAAGCACTATCCTCCATGCTGATTCTCATAACTCTGTTCTTACTGCTAAAATGCTTCAGATGTAGTTTTGCATCCCACATTGGCATAAATCTGACTGTAAGTAAGAGATGTATAAAATGGTCATTGTTTTCAATTCAGTGGTGTTGAGTCGATTCTAAGTGTCCGCTGTCTTTATCCATAACTTCGGTCACACTCCACTCACTGAACAGCCATTTAAGCGGTGGTACAACTATCAGTCTGCAATGTTTAAATGTACCTTCCTTCAATGCATCGATTCTTCTTTCAACTTCAGTTTTACGGTACTAAGTTTTCATGTGGAAAATAACCACCCTTATGATGGTTAATCTCCTCCAAGTCAGTCAAAAGCGATTATGATTTATTCATTCGTTTTGGTTCTTTTAGACGGCACACTTCGACCGGCTCAATGTGAGGCAATTTTGACGATTTTCATTCCATCTGTTTACATCGTCCAACAAACACAAAATAGTCACCGAAGTGCATTCACTAGGCGATCGTATTTAAGATTGGACGTATTTATTGCTTCAGAAATATAAAACATCCTTCCCAAGTTACGAATTTGAATAACGAGATCAGAAGACCAGTAGTGCCATTTCGTATGTTCTCCTCAATTGTTACACATGACAGCGGTGAACATCAAAACTATCTAAGCGAATTGAGTTCAATTAAGGTCAAAACCATGACAGATGGAGATTCAAAGTCAACAGCTTTTGCATACAGATAACTGGTTTGCTACGCATGACAAGCAGCGCCTCGATTTACTTGAATGATGCCGTCCAGTATGGTGTGCATTCTTTCACTTTGACAACACCTTACAACGCCACCTGAATAAGGCGATGAACTAAAGTGAACAACACTGTCGTACCAATTATGCTTATGAGACAAACTGCACGTAGTGCCCGGTGGAACGCGTTGACTAGATCTCCACACAGTTGGAGGTTAGAATCGGAAAACACAAAAGACACACGTTTTCTGCTGAGAGACACATCACAGCACAAAAGCCTAAAACGTAACTCGATCATAGCATTAGACTACTTAACGACATACAATCATAATACACTCTTGTGCATTTTTATTTTGGCGCTTCATTTTCAGTTGCGGTGTGTAAACGTGAGTTTGCATTGAAGACTCTGCGAGTTGTGGAGCATGCAAAATGACACTGTTCTTATACTTATTCATTTAAGACGAGATATTGTGAACTACACGTATTCCATAAAGGATTCCAAGACCTGTAACACAAATGATTCGCAAATGGCATAGGTTCACGTTGTATATATAGAACAGTCCACTGAAACTTTCTCGCCTCTCCAACGTTGTTCTTGTTTCCACTGGTTCGTGTGACTGCGAGTGGTGCGGACCATTTCGGTCGAGAACAAAGGATTCCTGTGGCCTCAGTTGCCCTGTGACAGTGTATATTGAGCGTCTGAACTGTTGTTGAAGGGCCAAAAATATCACGGAGATATGCAAGTATTTCATCTGAAATGTTTACGCTCAAAGCCCCGCCATCTTGTGTGCTGTATGGTGAGTCAGTTGTTATTACCGTGTACATTTTTTGATTAATTCGGTGCTATAGTTCGGTCCCATTATACTCAAACATTTTCATTTTCCATACTTTGATGTTCATATGCGTCGAGGGCAATATTAACACAGAAATATGTGTTGTCGAAAATCATTTGTAGTTAGCTAAACGCGCACTCAATCTGACAGCTTGTTAAGGAAGCACATATGGTTACTTCAACTTCAAAGTCCACACAAGCCACTGATTACCAGTGCGATTATTTTGAAAGCAGATCTGTTCGTCTGGTGACGTCAGCGTGAATGGAACCATGAGTTTAATTTCTGTCGATACATCAGTACAAGATCTGCTATCTTCCGGGCCGATGCGATGACATTGCCGATACTCTGAGTCAGATGCCATACTGAGCAATGAAACTGATCTGCCATTCCCCGAACCTACGGAGTGCATTTTTTTCCAAAACACTATTATGTGAATTATCGTAAGGACAAAGATACAGACAAACTGGCATTTCTACAGTAGCAGACCTATTCAAAGAAATTAGCTGTGATGAATTCGTCTGTGTGATGTCTGCACTGACCTTCAGCGAACCGGTTTCCAGTTGTCGTGGTTCTGGTTGTAAGTAGCTATATATTAGTCTGGCATTTCACATGCCGATGACTTTGAATGCCATGTTACTGTGCTTTGAAAAGTCACTGGTGCATATGCTTGGTCTGACTGCAAACGGACATTATGTATATACCACCACTATTCTCAAATATCAGAAATCCTCAGTTGTAATTTCTCGTCTGCGAAACGATTTCTATTTGACTATGAACAATGTGAACATGTTGCCTAATGAGTAGTTTACACATACCAGAAGTGCAATTTATGCAATCGAACTGAATTACCACTGAGGCTGTCTTGGTCATCCACCAAAACAGCTTGTCAACTATCTTACACAACTTTATGGAAAACACGTGGTTTTTGTTTAACTCTGATGATTTGTTGGCAATTTCTACCACATCGGTGAACATTTTCAATGCTTGCACATTGCTTGTTAAAGAAGCACATGTGGTTACTCAAAGACCTCTCAGTACTGTTTACATAGGCAACACCTAGAAGTCTACACAAGCCAATGATTACCAGTGCGATTATTTTGAAAGCAGACCTGTTCGTCTGGTGACGTCAGCGTGAATAGAACCATGGATTCAATCTGTCGATGCACCAGTACAAGCCTACTATCTTCCAGGCCGATGTAACTAGACGGTAAATACCTTGAGTCGGATGCTAGTGAAACAGCATCCTATTGAGATGGAACTGCTGGGGAAACGAGTTTTACACATGGACCGATCGAGATTATCTTATGTGAAATAAGGAGAGTAAGAAGTGATTAAAGTTAGCACAATTGAAATGGTTCGCAGAAGTTGGTTAACCATCGAAAGAAGTGGGTTGACCTGCAACCCCGTGCAGGGTGTCAACGGTAACTCACTTCGTTTGATGGTCATTTAGTATGGAGAAGTTCTACTATCCTACCTTAATGGCAGTGGGATTACACCATGAGAGAACTTCATGCTTTCATCTCAGAATATACTGTATCAACACTTTAGGTTTTAGTTCGAAATTCTGTATTGTGGCCTAATAGTGATGAGGAAGTTGAAAACCCTGTTCGCACTACCAAACTCATTGGTGACTTAGTTCTCTTAGCTACTGTTTTTAGTGAATGTTCTTCAATTTCCTGACACGAGAATGTTTGTATATCACCATACACCAAATGTATACCGTATATTTTTCTTCCAGTTACGTTCGGGAGCGGAACCCGGTTGCATTTTGCGCTCGTCTTTTGGTTTGACTAGCGAGCAATTAGCGGAGACGGCCGTGTTATTCTAGAAATCAGTGATTTCCATTTTCTCTATCTCAAAGCGGAAAACTTAAATTATGTAACGCGCACTTATACCCCGTACTAGATTGAGCGTATCTCTTCGGGGGTTTACCACATTCTACAAACGGTCTACTCAGTTCCAAGAGCCAGATATGTATCGCTGATCACTGCTGACGCTCATTTTAACCAGATGGAGAGGGAGCCCGTACAGACGCACCAAATATTGCATTCCCATATTGTACTCAAGGCATCTCAGTTTCGATACTGTTAAAAGAGTCGGTATTCACTAGTGTGGGGGTCTAGTCCATCTCACAAGACAACGGAATCAAAATACAACGGTGGATTAGCCATATTAGTTAGACAGAAAATGAAGGAATGAGATGACCAAATTTACGCAATACTCACAATCGAACATCGCTTGGGTAGCAAGCACATTTCAATATGAAACCGGTTTGTCACCGACTGAATCATTGGTAGGCCGTACACTAGGCAGTGAACCTGATCTGCCGTTCCCCAAGCCTGAGGGATGCGTTTTTTACATGAATTATTATATGAAGGATTGTCATGACGAAGCTGCAGTCGCCTGGCATTTCAAAGATAGCAGACCTATCCAGAGAACTTGGAGGGGATGAAGAACTAAACCACTGAATAGTTGAGAGAATATTTCACCACCACTTGTAACAGAGTCTAGAGCTATGTCAAGTCCTCTCGTTGAGAGTACCAAAACTGAGAATAGCATTGTACGAGTGCATGAAACTGTAATCCATCTGATTACGTAACCAACAGTGAATTTCTTTCACAGAAATTTTGATCGATTATAACGCCAGCATTTGGGTAATCAGGATGTCTCCCATCGTTGTGGGTCTCGTTTACAGTAGCTGATCAGGAGCCGATCAAGGAACATGAGTTTGTATCAAGTGCATCATAGTTTACGAGGCATGTGAAAGAAGTGTTTCCTCATACCCATTGTTCTACTATGAGACATTATGAGGTACAGGCTTTTCTTAAATGACTCAGAATTGAAACGTGAGTGACTAGTAAACGGTCTGAGTTCCTGTATTCTATAATGTAGCATGCAACATTGAACATAATCTCTTGTTTGAATTTATGTTGTGAACAATTCAGGTGTTTTTGTTCTCCCCTCTTGGCAGCTGAAATAAGTATGTTATTGAGAACCGCATACTATATGTTTTATTAATGATTATCCAGATTGTGTATGAATAAAATTTTACCCACTTGATGCTGTGCAAATTACCTGGTTGTCTGACGAGAAAACAATTATGGTTGTACACCCGCCTTCATGAATATGCATTTGATGCGTTTTGGGATGTGATTGCAAATAGCGTTCGGGTGGAATAAGCAATGTGTTTCATGGAATTGTAAAATGAGTGTCACTCGGTACAGAAATCTAATGCAGTAGTCTGTGTGAAATTTGCACTGACCTTCAGAGAACCGCCTCCAGAACTCGTGATCATAAACTGTTTCACACCTGTCATAACTTCATGACTGCTGCACCACGCATGAGTAAATTCGTTACAGCGCATCAGTCAATCTTGTCGTTTTTCTGATGGATTCGAATATTGAAAGAGATGAGAATTGGCAGCACTGTCAAAATCTGCGTATCTGTTTGTAAGAACAGCAGAGCTAATTGGACGCTGAAACATTCAAAACGTTTTCTTGCTCGAACCTCCGTTGTGATCACTTTCATTTTTGATTGTGTTCTCTCTCTCTCTGTCGATGACAGCTTCTCAAAGTATGTTCCCGAAGACCAAATGATATATGCTATAATATTTATTGTCGAGAATGTGTATAAACAATAACTTATCCTAGTTGTGCATTGCAGATTTACACGTGTTTCCCATGAGTGTAAGATAGTTGACAAGTTGTAGTGGTGTATGACTAAGACAGCCTCAGTGATAATTCAGTTTGATTGCATAAATTGCACTTCTGGTATGTGTAACATTTACTCGTTAGGCAACATGTTCACATTGTCCATAGTCAAATAGAAACCGTTTCGCAGAGGAGAAATTACAAAACTGCCACGATGAGAATAGGCTAACGTTTTATCTGAAATCTTGCATGCTCATTTTCTCAATTGTGTGTGTCCTCGTTCGACAGACTCGGAAGATATGGCGTTCCACAACATTCGAGTCTTGAATTCACAAGTGAAACCATGTAGTGTGCCTTTTCATATACGAAAGATTTAGGCCGAACGAAGTCAGATGCTGCGTGCCATATAGATGTGCACCGGTTAGCTTGCTACACAACCCGCTCTTCGTGTGTTTCATTGCAGGAAATAGTGGCTCACACATAACAGTATTGTTGGAAATTGGTGCCATTGTGCGTTGGAATCACACACGAGTAAACATATCTTTTCATTTTTGGGAACACGTTGCACAAGCAGCCGACTTCTGGTTTGTCCATTTTCCACGTCTGATGAATGTACTCTCGAGAGAGATGGAGTTCTCATTCGAAACCCTGCAATTCTAATAAAATGGCTCCACCTGAGAGTTTCTGCTATTTTGGGAATAGCAGTGGTATATACTCTGTGTCCGTTTGTGGTCAGACCAGTTATCTGCATCACTGACGTTTCGCAGCACAGTAACGTGGTTTTCGATAAATATTCAGTCGATAGAATGACGGACTAGTATATAGGCACTTACAAGCAAGACTATACCGGTAGTAGTACAGTGGAGTTGAGCGACCGTAACATACTACTCATACAACTGCTATTCAGTAGTAGGACCGGATCATATATTTTGACATGGTACAAGCCGCAGGAAAAGTGCAGGAAGGAAAATCAGAGTGCAGTATCACCCATAGGAGTCCCTGCTACTTAATGGAACTGAGCATTGACGTCTGCGGCAGCCGAGACGGTTTGAGGCCGAATACCGCGTGCAAATGAGTGGTTTTGTTTCAGGTTTCGTTTCAATGCTTAACCCCTGTATTGCTTGGTCGAATAAATAACCCTTGCGCCATCCGCGTTCTCGGATCACAACAGTTGGTTCCGTGACCAGGATTGAAGGATAAAGATCCCATGGCCGCAGCCGTTCGAGGATGGGGATGACGGAGCTTCCTGGAGGACTTCGAGGACGTGACGGAAACGGTCGGAGTCAAGACCGACCGGGCGAAGCTGGCGGCCCTATGGATGCTGCTCAAGAGCAGGGCGAAGGCGGTTCTGAAGGCGGCACGAAGAGGCCCCGCGGAGCTGGATTGGGCCGCCGCGAAGGAGGCGCTCATCGCCGGGTTCGGCAGCCCAGCCGATTGCCGGGAGGCAATGCGACAGTTCAAGGGCGCCCGGCTTGGACCAGGAGGCGACGCTCTCGTGTATGCCGTGTCACTGCAGGCAACGTTATCAAGAGCCTTGCCACATTTGGACCAGGATTCGGAACAACGGATGCTGACAGATCAGTTTTTGGACGGAATGCCACCAGCGGTGTGGGACCAGCTCAGGGTGGCTCACATCGCACATCCGATGACGTTGGAACAGCTAGCTGAGGCGGCTCGACAATTACTGGCAGACAATACCCCGACAGTCAGCGAGTTGAAGACGAGTGAATCAAGTGAACGGGGTGACATGCGAACCGCAGTGGAAAAGTTGATTCAAGAAGTGGCCGCTTTGAAGATGAGGAGGGAGGGGAACCGTGGCGATGTCTGTTACAGATGCGGAAGACGTGGACACTGGCGAAGATTTTGTCCGTGGGGCGAGAAAAGGTTTCATGTAAATAAACGTTTTGCTGATTGTTTTTTGTCTGGGAAGGGTGATCCAATAATAGGAGCGGTTGATAACACGGCGGTCCAGTCTAGGAAAGAAACCAATGTTAGCTTGGAGTGCTGTTTGATTGAAACTGGGGCTGCGATTTCATTGATTGGGCAGAGGCCGGGATAGGTTGTTCAGCCTTGTGCAATGGTCGTTAGAACAGTCGGTAGGTTTACACGCAAAGTTACGGGCGTGGCAGAGTATGGTGTTGGAATCGATGGTCACGTAGTCAAGCGACCGTTCTTAATTTCCCCCGACGCACACCAGATTATATTCAGAGCAAATTCTCTTGAACGCGCCGGGGCTGTGATTGATTTGAAGCATGGTAAACTCGAAACGGAATTTGAAGTAATTCCGTTACCGAGTAAACGCAAGCCGCAGCTTGGAAAAATTGAAGCAAACGAAACCGGAACAATACCAGTCTCTGACAATCGGTTGCTGAATGAAGTGATGCGAATTCCGAAAGCTGTTCACCACGGACCAAGAACCATAGGGCTAATGTGAATGGATTGAACATGGAATCTGCATCAAGCCAGACCAATTTCGACCATTCGAGCGCCGAAGAGCTTCGGTTCATCCGCAGCCGGAAATCGTGCTGAAGGAGGAAATCATTGAAAGTGAAGAAGCTTAATGATAAATTTCGATTTCGTGTCGATTTCAGAAGATTCAACGAGATTACAGTCAACAAAGTCGTAGCAGGCTCAGCCGTGACAGAAATTGTCGAAAAGCTACAGAACGCCAAGATAGTTACAGTGCTCGACCGGCGATCTGGATATTGACAGGTTCCAATTAAGCAATCGGACCGAGATAAGACAGCATGCACAGTGAGAGAGAAGCAAAACCGCCAAAAACGTATGCCGTTCAGACTGTCGGGCGCCCGTTTCAATCCGAATTGTGATTGATCAACTTCTATAGAGAAAACAACTGCCAGAAGACGAGAGGCATCCGGAAGTGAAGGCTTTCGGAATGTGCTGGTCAGACTTGCGTTTGAATAGTGCCGGAATTTTAAAGCGTTGACTGCGGGATAGAAGAAATGTGCCTGTTATATCGACGGGTTGAGAGAGACGATTGTAAAGGAAAGTCGTTAGTTTGGTCATACGGGATGTCATCGAACTTATGAAATGCTAAGACAAAGGGCATACTGGCCGGGAGCGAAGAAGGACGTTAACAATTATGTGCTGGCGTGCCAGCAATGTCAGCTGCTTAAGAGCTCCAACTACCCAAGACAGTATATTACACAACCAACTCCGGTCAGTGAAATTTGGGAATTATGGTCGTTGGACATAATGGGTCCCTTCCCAGTAACCAAGTCTAGAAATCAATACATCATAGTCGTGAATGAACATTTCACAGGATGAATCGGAGCAGCCGCTATACCGGATTAACGAGCAAGCACTGTGTGCAGAGTGGTAATGGAACACATTGTGGCAGATCATGGAATACCGCGAAGTATATTAACTGATTTGAAAGTGAAGAGTTTCGGAACTGCTAGGAGCGTTTGGCAATCTATAAAGTTCGCACAACGACAGCGAAAGGCGGGAGCGGGTTGGAAACACTAAACCTGATTATGTTGGCCTACTGCTGTTCGACACAAGAGACAACGAAGAACTCACCGTGTGCACTACTGTACCGGTGCGTGCCACGCCTGCCAGTCGATCGGGAAATTGGTTTGTGGGGAGACCGAGGGATGAACACGCGTGAATTAGCAGAAGCTCGGAGAGTTGCCAACAAAAACTTGACGAACACACA
>JTDE01005755.1:31295-45704 GCA_014338405.1 Paragonimus skrjabini miyazakii
TGGATAATCAGCGATCGCTCGACATTTGATAATTTGTCTGTCAAGGATAGAGTGGAACCGAGAATCTCGGCGCAACTGGGTGAAGGAAAACATTGGACAAGTAGATGATTGGTTCTCATGGGATACTTCTTTGTTCAAGCAAGTTGTATAAATGGCATCGTATTATGGTCAGTTTTCAGATGGCCCCAGAATTTTTGGACCTCGTATCAGCTTGATAGCACTAATCGACTTCCTCGGATGATGGCTACACATTGCAGAAATGTATATTTGATAATACGTTGCAAATTCGGTTATCTTGGATGTCACCAAGCAATTCGTCATCTTCCACTCCACCGGTGTGGAAATTCTGCAGTAAGTTAAACATGAAAACGTAGAAGGTGATGTGGCTTTCTTTGTTGGAACACATATGTGAACGGAGAAACATCTAGTGTCAGCGCTTTGAACGATCGAATATCACGCATGTTGTGACTATCTATTTCCCGTTATGTATGACGAAACTATGTTGACATATTGATGCATCATATTTTCATTCGGTACGCACAACCAATTGCTATGATTACTGGAGGCTAGATGTTCATCGGTTGTTGGCTTGAAACTGTGATCCCGGACGAACGAGTCATCCGATCGCCTTTTGGTGCGGTAGAAGGGGTGCAAACGATTACACGAAAGAACACGCGACAACTGTGCATTTGTCTGATTCACGTGTTACATTTAGAGACAGTAATGTTGAAATTTGCGCAAATTCGTATGACTGGTTATATGCATCAGCGTTTCAAATATACTCGTTATAATAATGAAACCGAAGGTAGGTGAAACAGCATTTTCGTTGATTCCTCTTCCAGCTGTTACAAATGTATACTGAGGTGATACAGTTGGATGGGGCTATTGGTCGAGAAATCAAGTTACTGAGGGACAATTCAATGATTGCTTGTTTCGTTCTTCACATTACGCTGGTCCGTTTTGCACGCCGATCGTCGATCCTGTTAATTGAAAATCAGAGTAGATGTGACGCATGGACAAATCACTTTCGATAACATGATAATTTGAACAGATTTCCCAACAATGCTCTCAGGTCTGTACACTACTAAGAAGCGATAGCGAGTAGCATGTTACAGAATGAAATTAATGACGCATTTGATGAAATCAGTCACAACACTGAGCGGTCGAAAGACAGAAAGACAGTTGGAGTCAAACGGCTATTTGTTGTGTAGCGTTCCTCCCGGAAACCAACACCAGAATTAGCAGTCAGTTCCGTAGAAATGATTTACATGAACTATCATGAACAATTATTGTGACGTACGTGTTTATTGTAACCTCTATTGTTTTACGTTCATGACAGAAGAGAAGAAACGAAATGTTTACAACTCGTGATATATGTCCTCCGTTGTTATTAGTGAAGTGAATCAAAAGAATCAAAGGATGCGAATATGATGGGTCGAGCGCAACACGATTGCGCCTAGTCCACGCTTACTGGACATTCGCCAGTCTGTCAGTGGAGGACAGAGTGGAGTCGAGCTCGGTGTATGCAGAATTCCAGCGCAATTAGATGAAGGGGAAACAAATTGAACAAATTGATGACTGGTTTCAATGGAGTACCTTATTGATCATGCAAGTTGTATAGATGATATCGTGCCGTTGTGATCGCAAAAGATTTTTGGTCTGCGAATTCGTTTCTTGCGCAAACTGCCGTTAAAAATGTTAAAAATGGGACCACAAAAGCGTGCCCTCATTTGCACGGCAGACGCTCATTCATATACATTGGTTGACAGTACGTTGGCATCCGCCCAGGTGAAACTTCTTCCACAGTGCGTATACACTATTCCCATAGTCTTCTCTTGTCCGTCGTCTTCCAGACGTTGGAAGCTTGCTCTTCTGATTCTGAATGTCACATATGAGTAGTATACCACTTGTGAGTAGTATACTACTCACAACGAAACTGTCTGTAATACAACAGTACTAACGGTCATCCAAATGCACTGAACCCCTTCGTACACCGGGCACGGTTGCTGCCGTTGTTTCCTCCTCGTTGCCGATCGGTTGCATGACCATTACTCAATACCTACTCGCTCGATGCTGCACACATCACAGGAGCTCGCTGTGCAGATCACCAAAACCACACACCTGGTGACCGATTGCACTAAACAGAGTGAAATGGTGAACACAAGATTTCGGATCAAAAAGTTAGATGGGAGAGTACATGCATGGGGATTTGCGAGCGAGTGAGTCAACGATGGCATAAATGCTTACACAGTGCAATGTAATGGTTATCCAGCCCATGCAGGAGCTGACATTTGTTGGGCGAGCGGAAAGAGTGTTGGTCATCCTCAATCTAACCGTAAGTGGTTCGACCAACAAGGATCTACCGCATAAAAAATTACCACCGATATTGCCCGTCCATAATGATCAGATATTTCAAAGTGACAATGCTCAAACCGACCGACAGAGCCACGTACACGAGTTTAAATCATTTTGCAATGTAAATGCTGCTCTTTTCAAGGCACATTCATAATAAGTATGCCATTCATTGTTTGTTCAACTGTGTGCAACTGTGTGTAGTAAAACAAGGAGGAAACAGATAGTGCAGGCTTGTGTGAAAATCAATTAAGTGGAGAGTGATACTATGTACAAATCACTAAGTCGAAGGAGGCCCTGGAATAGAAGCACGTTCGAAAATGTGCGCTAAAACGAAAGCAACAGTTGTTTGTGCCACTGTTTACATTAGCTCCGAATCAGTTAGCTGATAATGATTGGCTGTTTTGCGAACAAGAAGAACGCTGGAAAACGGCTCCATCGAATTCTTGCTCTGAACGAATGATGAAGCAGTAGAGCGCTGTCATAACGAAAAATGCAGGACCAATGAATAGTTTGGCTATAGCGATCAAGACGAAATTCACAAGATACCAGATTCGGTTCGCGATTTTCGACATATAATACAATCTTCAAGTGATGTATACATTGCTACTTGTCCTTAATGTGGTTCAAACTGCACCACTAAACGAAATCTAACTTGTATACAATTAAATGCGTGCAACGGACCAGCCAGCAATACTGGTTTGCCGTTGTATGCAATCTAACACGAACCCTTTGTTATCTCATCGAAGCATGGACAGTGGTGGATGCCGAACAGAAGCGCCGCATGATTGTCGCGGTCAACCATGATGCAACCAGACATTTGTTGTGATCGCAAAAAATGATTGACCTTGGAATTTGTTTATTGCCAGACCCATAACAAGATATGCGAAAACGTAGAACAACATATGCAAACTCTATTTCGCACGACCTCCGGGTATTCATATTTTTGGCAGTGATGCAGCCACATTCCCTTTGGTAACGTGTCACGCACGATGATATACACATTTCCAGTCATCACTTCCAGCCCCCAGTATCTCTGGCGTTAAGAACTGTCACTTAGTTTCCACACTTACAAGCCACTTTCTACTAGGCACACACGAGGCTGCCTGTTAGGAATCGGGATTCGCCTGGTTCAGATATCCCTTGTTCTCCTCAGACATCGCTCCTAGCTCAGAGTAGCCGTTCATCTGCCGACTATCCTGAGAAGTGAATCCAGTGAACACCAGTGCATGTCGGTTTAGTTCATTTATCCACAGCCTCTTGTGAGCACGGCTCGCCATTTTTCAGTCATGCCGGAATGACGGATGGCATTCAGTTTAAACATTGAACTGCAGCTCACTGTCACAACGAGACTGTACTTTGATGCGGTGTGACAGTTTGTGCATCTCGATGAACTATTGAACTAAAGTGGACGGTGTGGCCGCTACACCGATAGAGTCACTCATGCCAGACAGGACAATAGCTAAAGTTCTGAAAAACCACAACCTCCAGATCCTCCACGTTGGAGGTTGGACAAAACGTTAGTATCTTTCTCCGGAAAAGTTACCAGTTCTGGTACATTGCCACTGACCCGCATTTGAATTAAAGGCTTTCACTGAGAAAACTAATTGTTCTCCTGTCTAGATTTGGGCGCTCTTGCAGCATTTAAGCTCACCTACAATCATGAATGCTCACAACAGTAATAATTCCATACTACTTCGGCCGTCTCGCAGTATAAACTGGGTCGCCCTACCTGCTACTTGCGGCAAGGTGGATGGGCGAAAACATGTTATTGCCGACACCCGACATACTGTCCCATCAAACTTAGCTATCAGGCCCCTCCCGACCCACCTTTCTGGTGCTCACTGTGCAGGTTCCATGACAGATATGATTAATCATATTATCATTTTATCCATAGGCCCCATTTCTTATCATTCAGCCTCACGTCTTCCTCTTCCCATGAACGCCAAGGTCGGCCACCTTGGTGAGGCCGAATCTTGTTTACGTGGCACGTTTGGCATAGCATCACACTGTTTGCACAATGATGGACGACTGTTACAGCTATGAACTCAGCGTGGGCCGATTCTGACTAGCGTAAATTTTAGGCACGTTGTCGTTTCATTCTTACTTTTGCTGCACAACAGCCTCAACGACAGCAACGACTGGCTGTTGAGAAACTGGCTATATCGTCGGTAAAACTTAAATACCAAATCAGTTCAGAAAGCTACCACAGCAGTTCTCATTCCAAAGATCTTAATAGCTACAGGACCGAGATCTCACAGGCAATTTATGAAGCCGGTACTGTAGCATGCGGCACAGGGGTATGGGAGTTGAACAGGCCTTGGATCTCAGACGTCCCTGGAGTTGTTAGAAGCTAGACGGAGCATTCCTTCTGGCTGATCATATGACAATTCTAGGGGAGATATACACATGAAGTCGAAACGAGGCTTAAAGGCTGACGTAAGGCTTGGTTAATGGAGAAAGTTAGGAAACTGGAAACCGTTCTTGCTTCAGGGAACATCGGCAGATTGTTCAGCAATATCCAAATTGATCGCCTGCCAGTGAAGCTGTCAGCAAAACAGATGGCACACTAATCTATAATAAGTCCAGACTGTTAGATCGACGGGCGTAACACTTTGAAAACCAATTTAGCTAGTCTCCTCTTTCTACCATGTGGCTCAGACAAGTGTGTAACGTAGCACACTGATCGGTATATTTATGACAGTGCTACCCAAATGTGTGAAAAGGTGAGTAGTTTCAAGTGGATTTTCTGCACTGAGGAATGCCCGGATGCTAAAGTGATACTATGCGAACTGAAGGTGCGAATCGCATTCCATACCAACCAGTCTGGTCATTCACTTTTCATTAGCATGGTTTACATGTTTTCGGCACTGGGACTAAATGATAAAATTTCATCAGCCTACTCCAGATTGGCCAATTAACGTCAGCAAGAAACTTAATACCAAGTTCATTGGATTCCTCAGGCGCACTATCCAGAATGTAGTGTATGGCTAAATTGGGCATGAAGGGCAGGCATAATACATTCGTGACGAACGCCTCTCAAAAATATGAAACACCGATACAGTTGTCCATAAACCCTCACCCTGGTTGCAGAATGAGAATAGAGTAAGCCAAACAGATTGATAATCCACAATATTCAATACTTGAATTCATATGCGTTTCTAATTCAGAAACACGCAACCGACTCCACGAAACCTACTCTCACTCCTGCTGTGTATGCGCGAGACGACTGTTGTCAGAAGCTGTTCAATGTATGACATAAGCTAATATTCATGTAGGAAAACGTACGTCACAATAATTGTTCATGATAGTTCATGTAAATCATTTCTACGGAACTGACTGCTAATTCTGGTGTTGGTTTCCGGGAGGAACGCTACACAACAAATAGCCGTTTGACTCCAACTGTCTTTCTGTCTTTCGACCGCTCAGTGTTGTGACTGATTTCATCAAATGCGTCATTAATTTCATTCTGTAACATGCTACTCGCTATCGCTTCTTAGTAGTGTACAGACCTGAGAGCATTGTTGGGAAATCTGTTCAAATTATCATGTTATCGAAAGTGATTTGTCCATGCGTCACATCTACTCTGATTTTCAATTAACAGGATCGACGATCGGCGTGCAAAACGGACCAGCGTAATGTGAAGAACGAAACAAGCAATCATTGAATTGTCCCTCAGTAACTTGATTTCTCGACCAATAGCCCCATCCAACTGTATCACCTCAGTATACATTTGTAACAGCTGGAAGAGGAATCAACGAAAATGCTGTTTCACCTACCTTCGGTTTCATTATTATAACGAGTATATTTGAAACGCTGATGCATATAACCAGTCATACGAATTTGCGCAAATTTCAACATTACTGTCTCTAAATGTAACACGTGAATCAGACAAATGCACAGTTGTCGCGTGTTCTTTCGTGTAATCGTTTGCACCCCTTCTACCACACCAAAAGGCGATCGGATGACTCGTTCGTCCGGGATCACAGTTTCAAGCCAACAACCGATGAACATCTAGCCTCCAGTAATCATAGCAATTGGTTGTGCGTACCGAATGAAAATATGATGCATCAATATGTCAACATAGTTTCGTCATACATAACGGGAAATAGATAGTCACAACATGCGTGATATTCGATCGTTCAAAGCGCTGACACTAGATGTTTCTCCGTTCACATATGTGTTCCAACAAAGAAAGCCACATCACCTTCTACGTTTTCATGTTTAACTTACTGCAGAATTTCCACACCGGTGGAGTGGAAGATGACGAATTGCTTGGTGACATCCAAGATAACCGAATTTGCAACGTATTATCAAATATACATTTCTGCAATGTGTAGCCATCATCCGAGGAAGTCGATTAGTGCTATCAAGCTGATACGAGGTCCAAAAATTCTGGGGCCATCTGAAAACTGACCATAATACGATGCCATTTATACAACTTGCTTGAACAAAGAAGTATCCCATGAGAACCAATCATCTACTTGTCCAATGTTTTCCTTCACCCAGTTGCGCCGAGATTCTCGGTTCCACTCTATCCTTGACAGACAAATTATCAAATGTCGAGCGATCGCTGATTATCCATAATTCCAAACATTCAGTTCTCTTGATTCAGATCACCCATAACCATAGAAGACATTTATCGCGAGATGTTAACATTTCGTTCAAACTGTTCAGTCACGAACTGTACAAGACACGTGAATAGATTCTCACTCTGTTGGAACAATTAGCATTTGGGATTCACATGAAACGAGGACTATCGTCAGAACCATGGTAGACATACTACATGAGATGATGTACACACATAGTCAGAATGCGAGTGTTGATTTATATCGTCTCCGAGAATGCAAGTAATCTTGGATTCCGGTTGCGCAGTAC
The DNA here is from genome assembly GCA_014338405.1 of Paragonimus skrjabini miyazakii. Classification (NCBI taxonomy): domain Eukaryota; kingdom Metazoa; phylum Platyhelminthes; class Trematoda; order Plagiorchiida; family Troglotrematidae; genus Paragonimus; species Paragonimus skrjabini miyazakii. The sequence goes on from JTDE01005755.1 coordinate 38,526, forward strand.
AACACAAAACGTGAAGCGAGTAAACGATGTCAACAGCGTGGCCTGTTTCCATTATGTGTTCTGAACTAGATGAGCTCGGAATTCGGTTCACTCGTTCTGTTGCTATTGTCTGGTGCTCCAGCCACTTAGGCATACGGTCATCAATTCTTTGTTGTGGGCGCCGATTGATTCCATTGATACAGACGTCACCGTACTTGAGGGTGAACTGATAGATAACATGTGAAATACAACATTTCAGTAGACCACGATCACGAATTAATTGAACAACACTCCCAGTTGCGAATAGTAGTCACACTCTCGCCGTAGGGTCTGTTTGCTGTGCATAGTAGGAGAAGACGTTCTAGCTCAGACGTAGACAATGCTATGATCAGTTGATGTGAGCCAATATACTGACATATGATTGTTTGTGCGGTCCAAATAATCGAGCAAATCGACTAGTTCGAAAACTATTTCTCACAGTTTTCCGAAACATCGATTGCCTTACGGACTGGAGAAGCTGGGCTAGTCACTGTGCCAACTTGTGTTGTGGTGAGTTGGACATGGATAGTATTGACAACCGTCGTGGACAATTGAGTATGCCAGCCAAATACTGACGAAAGCAGAGAGAAAGTATTCCACCACGGAGGAAGAAGGCTTAGCTATCGTGTGGGCGCTGGAGAAGTGGAGGACCTATCTAATAGCGACTACCTTTCATGTCGAGACCAACCACAAACCTCTGATTTTTGCTGCTTATAAATATATGAACGGATATCCGAATATTTCTTTCAAGGTAAACTCGACTGGACAATGTAGATAGAGCCGGTTTCAACCCAAAAAAGGTCACTCTGTATCTCACTATCATTAAACACCTTATATTTTACGTAAAATTATCAGTTGAAAATACCACATTGAGCTGCATCAGTTAAGTAGGAGTAATGTAAATTATCGGTGAATACAACCTGCACGAAACACCATATTCATGAACAGCCTTAGTTTCAGAGGTCTCAGGACAAACACCGAGAGCAGTTTGCGTATGAAATACCCAAGAATATTATGCCTGATTCGTAAATAATCGAACGCGAAGCTGACATTTCCGAGCTCCGCATGTGGCTTTGCAGCTCAGTGCCTGTCACATAATGCCATGTGGTTTTTGGCTCTGCCAATTCCCCAACTGTTGACCAACAACACAATAACACAACCCACATATCTGCCAACTTACTTGTCAAAAATGTAGTGAAAATCGATCGAATTAATGCATATAATACAATGTCTACCAATGACAGGAAAGAGAATTCCAACGAAAATACAAAATTCACTACTAATCCTTTGCCGGTTAGATAACTGTTGCCAATCGACAAGTAATGTATCATTTTGTGTTCCGGTTGCGGCAACTCTTATGGCTGAACGTTACACTAAACTGGACGGCTTCTGGTTAACAGTAAATCGAGGTGCTGCTTGCCGCGCGTAGCAAGCCAATATTCTGTGTGAAAAATCTGTTGACCTTGCACCTCCGTCTGCCATGGTTTTGACCAATGACAGACCAGTGAATACGTTGACCTGGTGTATGAAATTAATTCGCTTAGATTATTTTTGATGTTCACCGCTGTCATGTGTAACAACCGAAGAGACCATCCGAAATGGTACCATCACCTTGCAAAACCGGTCTTCTAATTTTGATTTTCGAATCCGTAACTTGGGAGGGATGTTTTATATTTGTGAAACAATAAATACGCCCAAACTTAAATACGTTCGGCTAGTGACTGCATTTCGGTGATTAGTTAAGCGATGTAAATAGATGGAATGAAAATCGTAAAGAATGCCTCGCATTGATCCGATCGACGTGCGCCGTTTAAAAGAGTCAACACGGATGAATAAATCATGATCGCTCTTGGCTGACGTGCAGCAGAACAACCATCCTGAGAGTGGTTATTTTCCACATAGACACTGAGCCTCCGGACACTGAATACGAAGAGAAAATTGATCCGTTGAAGGAAGTTGCATCGAAACATTGCAGACTGATAGTTGTACAACCTTTTAAGTAGCACTTAAGTGACTGAACTGCAGCCGAGTTTATGGAAGAGGACGGCAGAAATTTAGAAACGCTTTAGCATCACTGGATTAAAAAGATTGACAATTTTACACATTCATTAGCATCTACGATTTCTCACTTACAGTTAGATTTTTGCTAATGGGAATCAGCAAGAAGAACGCTGCTCATCTACCACGCTAAATTTTGCAATTCTCGTAATACCCATATATAAATGCATTGGCTCTAGAATCACTTTCAAAATTGAACAAATTGTGTGGCAGTCTCAAAATTCCATTGCGTTATTACTATACAAAACATGATTCGAATAATACAAAAGCCGAATAAAACATCTGAGTTGACATGCCTACAGCCAGCATGTTCAGAGTGCACAACAACATGATTGCGAACAACAAGTACGTTCTGGTCACCTTCTGAATGTTTTCTAGACGGGGGTGTTGCTTGCTTAATTATTGAATTGTTAGAGGCGAGTTTCAAGGTTATTGCCTGGCACACAATCACCAATCATATGCCGACGAATATCAGCTGTTCAACTGAATACGAAACCAATGGGAGAAAAACAAAATTGGTGAATAGGCTGTGCGTATCTTTGTATAAGTAAAAGTGTTGAAACGCTTCGCCTTGTAACTGCTAACGGGTTATGAGTACGGATCTGCAGCTCCCGCTTATTTGCACGCACCAGATGGACAGACCAGTATACTTTCAGTCGTTAATACATTTCAACTGTGACTGCACAAATCGCGCCATGGCATGGGTACAGTTGACATTGTTCATCGTGCGAAAGTTCATTTTCCGTGGTGCCCAGTTCAGTTATCCCATCAATGGGTAGAAACAGAATCTGCTGAAAACTTAATTCAATTTTTCATAATCGACAGTAGTAAGGACGTAAATCTGTTCATGAAATTCACACAGATAGCAAGGGTGATAGAGAGAGAGAGGGACAGCGATGAGAATGTCATGGTTACCGTGGCATATTTGTCCATTCTCAGCCATAATCTATTACAGATTATGATATCGGTCTCGGAAGGGAGTGGATTACTGCGCTGTTGAACTAGTCCCACGATTGCTGATGGGATTGCGTAATCTGATTCTGCAGAAGCAAACGTGATCTCAGTTGTGACGTCCGGATACAGCGTTCGAGAGTACTTATGTCCGTGCTGATCTCAGATGCCTACAGTGTCTGATATCCCGTAATAACATATCTTTAACCTAATTGATCTTCAGCACGCCTGACTTTACACCCAGAGATATTATGCCAAAATGGTGAATGATCAAATGCGAAGCTGGTTTCTAATTTGGCTAACTAGACGAGAGTGGTCGTAATTTCAATATATGTCTTATCCTGGACCTTCATATTCGAAACACGGCTCAGCCACTTGATGCCATGTATTCGTTTGTGGTAGTGGTGATATGGTGTGTTTCGGTCGCTTTCTTGATGCGTGCATAATGTGTATGCCTCGTCGCCGCATAAAAATCTGTCGAGCCCTCGGGGATGGTACACCATCGTCTTCTTTCTGTTAGTCAACACGAAGTTCTCCCTTACTCTTGGCTGACCACTGATAAATCCTTCTCTCTGACGCGCAGCTTAAACTCGGTGTCTGCGACAGAAGTGTTGTGGTATGAACTCAAGTTACGTGAACGTCTTCATGATTTTCAAAGTGCGTTCATCAAGAAGAACATTGGCAGCGTCACAAACATACTGTTTTATAATACTTGTCATCTTCAACCAATGCATCAGTCCAGAGTCTGTGCCCGGAATTGCAAGGTTTCAACGAGTCCCTGTAAAATGTGTTTTGACTGTACCCCCACGGGGAAAGACATGGCATTGCCTTGGAGTGATTGAGTGAAATACAAGAAGAAACATCAGAGTACATTTTGGTAAGAACCGATGTTCTCCATACAGGAACTGGCCATTGGCAACTTACGAGCCGCGGAATTATCGTTATGAACGAATGCGTTATTGCAAACGAGGTGTTATTAGTATAAATCACCAATGCCAGTTTTCTAAATGAGCAATCATTGTATGACCTGCGTTTTTAATTTACAAAAATTTACAAGCGCTCCATCTGGGAAAGATAGTCATTTGATCACAATTCGCAGAAAGTTGGTCTTTGCTCGACTCGAGGAATCTCAAGCAGACTAAAATCACTCCTCACACGAAGGTGGATTCTGTCGTTTGAAGTGCAGTTAGTCTGAAACAAAAGTAATTGTGCGAAGATGTGACGGACCGTCGGGAGAAGAAGGCAACATAGTTTCACCGCGACAACATCTAAGAAAATCATTGGGAGGATACGTTTCTTTTTTCGACCGTGGCTCTCATGAGAATGCTTGTTGAAAACATAATCGGATTATTACCGAGCTCTTGTACACTAGTTTTCATGTTAAAAATTATGGCTCCATACGTCCGCCATTGGAGCTCAACACGTCTGCCCTTTATGTTCGTCCGTCACATGGTTGTATTTCACTAAATAACGAGCTACTGACGAATCCTTGCATGGATATCTATCTAGAACATATCCTCATTCCTACAAAATAACCAGGACTTCTTCATTCAGCGTTGGTTAGCCATTATATATGTTTGTCTGGGTTCCCTCCAAATTAATTTCAATATCCATGATTATTATGGAAGTACAACAGGACCGTATGGTTGAATTTTGTTTGCAACTTACGAAAAGAATGCCGGAGATTTGTACTGTGAGATTGGCTAACTGTGGTGAGCGCAGCATGGGACTGCTGGATGGGTGATCACGAAATGAACGATGACCATTAACGAAATTGTTTGAACCACTTCCAGGGTTGGAAAACTGCCTTGATAATGGATTCCTAAGCCGGTAGTCTGGTTCAATTGATCAGTATTCAGATGAGAGATTCACTTACTCAATGCCGACTAACTTCTAGGACATTCAGTTTTCTAATACAGAGGTTTCTTAGTAATGCATGTATGTGATCGCAGCATTCTACAAGCATTACCACATCTAATCATTCTTGTTATAACGACAAGTCAACGATAACAACACAAATCTGTTGGTATGGCGGCATAGAATGTGACCATTTAGAAGCTTTTCAAGATGCACGGCCACTGCTTACCGCGTGATACACGATACACACGCCTCTATTGAGTTGTCATGGAACGACAGTTGAATAGTGCAACACATACTGTGATTTATGCCAATAACTACTAACAAATAAAAGAGATTGTTTGTGATTCGAATATTGATTAGCTATATACGACTGGGGTGAGTGCTCACTTGCAATATCCACACACACTAATGTAGCCAATCTGACATTGGATGCATTGTCATAGACGCTGATTCACGCAAGCGAAGAGGTAGTCAACAACAGCACAACTCCAGGTATCCGTGCGCTTGACCTCTGATAAATGAACGAATAATCCGCTTTCCCAAACGCATCTGTCCGTTCTCTTGCAATACAACCGGACACACATTGGACAGCTAAATGATTGCGATTGTTTGCATGGCTCTAATTACGTCCAGCAATATGACAGTAGTTAACCCAAAGGTTTATATTTATGTCACTTCAAAATTTGCATGTTATCTTCTCGAAATATTCTATGTGAAAATCATCAAATGTGGCTCATTCCCATAAGTAGTCGATATGGTTGTAGTGTTGGTTTTTTAATTTTAAACCCTACAGAACGTTCGCTTTGTACTAGCACCGTCGTTATAATTGACTTGTTTGCTATTTTGAAAACATGACGCCAGTTGTGCACTCTAGCCATTGTTCTATTCATGTTTGTTTGAGTGAAACCGCGGCTAGTGTATGCCTTCTAATTAATTCCCGAACCCGTGGAGCAACACATCTAGCAACCGGTTGGTAGTAGCAATGATCATAATGACATCTGGATCAGTGATCAGACCGCCTCCAAGGCTCCAGCTAGGGTGTTTCAGGTACAAACATTAACGATTTCTTCTATGTAGGAAGACCATGGAGGTGTGGACTCATTTACCCCCGAATTAAAAGCAATCGGTTACATGACGATGGGCAAAATACATGATTGATCGAATATTCCTGTTCAAGTATGGCATCGATATGGAACACTGTTGCACATCCTGTTTCACATAGTCAACGGTTAACTGATCACTCCTATATACAGTTGATTATGGGCTTAAACACATATGAACACAGTACCTATGTTGTCAACATCTCATTCAAATTTAATAGTGAACAATAACGAGTAGTAAATATTCGAGACAGATTGATGGAGAGGTCACACAAACAAAACAATGCAACTATTTTCACATTTGACGTCACATTTATTGGACGTAAAATGACCAGCATATCATGGGTGGCAATACTTGGATAATGCCAAATCACGAATTACTTCCACTTTGCCATTGTGCGCGCCGTTCTAGTCAAATCGCCAGTTCTATCTGGATGCTCAACTAAATCACAACCGTTTAGGCCGGTCTGAACACGAATCGTATTTCACACGTACGTTTCAACTTAGTCTACCGGACGATGTGCTATTAGTCTGATTCCACAATTTGTCGGAACACACAAGACATAGCTAAGTATCGAAAATATTTGCTGTTGCAATAATGTGTCACGTAACATGATGGTAAAACATGAAAAGAAAAAAACTGAAACTCGCAGGTTGAGTCCAAACTATTAGGTCAATTCTTTCATTACGCACTCAATCATTTGACCCAAAACCGAAAAGAAGAGATGCGATAACACCGTTTATTGGAAAAGCGATTCAGAATTAGATCACAGGGGCACTTATTATGTATGGCAAAAATATTACCATACATGGCAGACTAGACGCATAGCAAATCGGGCGAGACGACCATATGTGTCAATCAGATGCAGAATGAATCAGGTTGTATATGGCTGTCGGACTGTTAGAACGAATCACATTACAGTTCAGATAGCGCACGGATGTTCGTTCGTACGTCTACAATCTGATTAATTCAGTGGACTGATTCTGATCAATGCACCCAAACCCAGATTGATCGACCGATATGTCGTGATGACGCAATTCGAATAGACTGCTTCGTTAGGAGACGCGCCTCTTAACATCTCTCTTTTGAGCTTATTGATCGTACGTGATTGAGTGAGGAGTAAATGCACTTGTGCCCCCGGTTACATTTAGAACACGCAAGTTAGATTATGTTGGTTGTAGAAAGCGCGCT
>JTDE01005756.1:0-13326 GCA_014338405.1 Paragonimus skrjabini miyazakii
GTAGATCAGAGTCGTGCCTTGGGTGACACTGAGTCCACTGATGTGTCACCAAGTGGTCTCACACTCTCCCGAGAGGATTCGGTGAGCTCATCACCAGCACAATCGTCCGCGCTGGACGCAAGCGGGCCTTATGAAATGTTCCCTCCTCGGAAGTATGAGCACCTCACATCTCCTGACAACTACAAAATGGTTCAGAAACGTTTGTCATACTTGAAGAGGTTTAACCGTGATGCAGATGCGTTCTCACAGCACGCGAAGGTAATGCAGCATCACACTGGAAGTGGGTATTTTAAAAGAGTTCCCCAAGCTCATGATTCAAGCTACCCGCACCGGTGGTACCCGCCACACCACCCTGTATTAAACCCTAAGAAACCAGGGAAGCTCAGAACAGCCTTTAACCGCGCGGCTAAATACCAGGGGCTGTCCCTGAATGACAGGCTGTATCAGGGCCCTGATTTGACTACAAATTTGGTGAGAGTATTACTACGATTCCGCACGGAGAAAATGACAGTGTCAGCGGATATCGCTGAGATGTTTCTGCAAGTACATATCCTCGTTCATGACCGAGGTATGCTCCGTTTTCTGTGGTGGCTCGAAAGTGACCTTGTGAGATCCAAAGAAAATCCGGCGAACTTAGCTTCGCGTGGTTCGACGGGCGGCTTAATAAGAGGCAAGTGGCTGATAGGTCCAGAGTTATTAAGTCGACCTTGCAGGTCATGGCCTCCGAATCCTAACTCTCTCGTTGAGCCCAACGACATTGAACTGAAGAAGACACCGGCTCATGTCAACTTTGTCGTTGAAGCAAACGGTCTGCATAACCTTATAATTCGATATTCAAGTTGGTCTCGATGGCTTAAAGCCATGGTGTGGCTTACTTGATTCAAGTACTACATTATGGAACTCCATGGCGGGCGCTCGGAATTGATTTTGAAAACCGGCCCCTGAGGTTAAAGGAAATCAAAGCGACAGAAGTAGAATTGATCGGATCAGTGCAGTCAGAATGCCTCCCTGAGGAAATAGCTTTGCTGTCCAGGCTGTCTGGCTGTGATAGCCTCCCTGTTCTCCCTCAAAGGAGCTTCTTGAAGAAAATGTCCCCTTCATGATTGAAGGAGTTATACGGGTAGGAGGTCGATTGTCGCTATCGGCATACAGTTTTGAGACCATGTACCCCATCTTTTTGCCTAAGCGCCATCACATCATCGACCCCATTATAAGATATCATCAAGAAGTCGAAGTTCACTTCAGAAGACCTCCTGTGTTGCGTTCGCTAAGGGGACATTTCTGGATCATACAAGGTGGTGCGGCGGTTAAGCGAGTCATTGGATCCTGCCTAGTCTGCCGTCGCCGTAGTGTCTCAGTCGGTAAGCAGCTAATGGCCCCTCTACCCTCTGTTAGGGTAAACCCAGCGTGGCACCAGTTCACGAAAGTTGAGTTGGATTATTCTGGACCCTTTTGTGTGAAGAGGGGGAGGACTTCTGGAAAAAAGATATGGATGTATATTCACGTGCCTACAGTCCCGAGCAGTGCACATCGAAGTAGCTCACACGTTGAATACCGACTCGTTTATTATGGCCCTGTCACGATTCATCGGACGCAGAGGTAGGCCTGAAGCAATATTTTCTGATAACGGTACCAATTTTGTAGCCGCTGACAAAGAGCTTAGAGGCTGGGTCCGCAACTTAGGTAGCGGGTCCGTCAATGATAAGCTCTTACAAAAGGGAATTCAGTGGCACTTCAACCCACCGTATGCTAGTCATTGGGGTGGAGTATGGGAGCGATTGATTCGATCTGTCAGATGTATTTTGAGCGCAATCTGCCGAGAGCAACGAACCGATGACGAAACCCTTCTAACTTCATTGGCCGAAGTAGAATGTATCTTAAACAACAGACCGTTGGTTCCTGTTGCTGCAGACAGTCCTGACAACATCGCTCTAACTCCGAATGACTTACTTCTCTTGAAGAGCAATACAGGGCTGGCCCCAGAATGCAATCTGGTAGACAGGTACACTAGGTGTTGGAGACAAGCGAATCACATGGTAACTACCTTTTGGAAAAGGTGGTCTCGAGAGTATGTATCATAGTTGCAAGTGCGCCAGAGGTGGTTGTCAAGGCAACGTAATTTCCAGGTGGGTGACGTTGTTCTTGTTGTATCCGATGGACTGACTAGAGACCAGTGGCCCCTGGGCCTAGTTACAAATTGTGATGTAGACGCTGACGAACTAGTCCTTACTGTAGAGGTTCGCACGAAGACAGGTTTATTGAAGAGAGACGTGAGGCGCCTTAGTTTGTTAGGGGGGCATGACTGTTTAACAGTATTATTCGCGAGGTCTCCAACGTGTCGTGTGGATAGTTGTATTAAGTATAGGTAGTTAGGGAGCCAGAACTGTGCAGCACTACCAGCGGTCTGTCAGATGCAGACGAATTTTGGCGGGCGCTGTAAATTTGTTTATCCACAAACTGAGAAATTTCGTCCCCACCGTTCGCATTCCTTATTTTCCCCCACCAACTTGACACCTATTCCCACTACCTCACCCACCCCTTTTGTTTTATTGAACTAACGTGTCATTAAATGTCCTTGGCGCCGGTGGCCATTCTTGTCCTGGTCTGCCGGCTTGACAGTTCACCTTTGACTTTGTTGCTCCCGTTGAGAAACTATTGATTTTGCTGGACGAGACTATCGTCTCGAACGATTGAGGTTTGCCTTTTGTAATTATTAATGCATTTCTTTAATAGTACCGTAGAAATTGTTGGATCCAATCTTGTTCTCATTTTGGGGATCCGTTTTTGGGCTACGCGTAACTCAACGATCAGACGTGAATCGTCACAATCGTGGTTCCTGCATTTCTAGTGTGACAACTCGCATCATATCAAGCAGTGATGGCATATCGAAAACCTACAGCTCATATGATTGTTTTGGATGTCTCATCACAGTTGAGAATGGAATGTAACGCTAAACGTGCCCTCATAGGTACCACTTTAAGTTTACCGGCCTCAAAGGGGAATGGTACGTCCTTTTGACCACTCCGATTATCAATCTCATTTACATGAGCTGCCAATTGAAATGCATGCAGAGTACGCTTGTCTGTGTAATCGGTCCAACAAAAATGTTGAATGTGCCCACACGGAATGTGTTACAAATGCCCCTGTGGAGGAAGCATCGTCGAAATTCTGCATTAAAGTTCCCTGTGGGAAAGGCGTTGGTGGTACTGAGCGTTCTCGTTTGGACATGAGGGAAGAACTGGCTCCCCTCAACAAGTGGGTAACACATCCTTCCCGAAATTGCTACTGCAAAATGAGTTTGCAGCCAACTTTAAAGACTAAGCACCCCACGAGTGAAGGGTAGTACTGTGTGTACATCTTCCTGCTACGCCCTCTCAAAGCGACCTCGTCAGGTCAAGTTTGAGTGCGTCTTTCCCTCCGAACCTTACCGAATAGGTTGCCGCCAGCAGACTTTGCTCCAAGGCTTTCAAATTTCGCTTGACCTACTCGTCGTGTTACCCGTCGAAATAACCACTGGGGCAACACTTTAAAACGTCCCAATAAACCCACTCCAACTTGACATTTGTGTTACCAAAACGATTTCTGAAAGAACGGGATTGGCACTGTCAGGCAACCATAATCAAAGTTGCGTGCTCGGGTCACGTCGGGCTCACCAGTTTTATGATGCTAGTTCCGAGATTCGTACACCCAAGTTTTCCCCAGCCTTATATTAACGCGGATCGGATGTCACAGTGAGAAGACGGTGAATCTGCAAACAAAACTTTATTTATTTATTTGCTCACCATACACAAGCGGATTTTAATGCATCGAATAAGGAATCTGGGAGAGCTGGACGCGAGAGAACGTTCAGCACAACTGCAAGGCAGCCGCCAGAGAGGACGAATGTCAACGGAACTTCCAGTTGACCTTCAGGATTCAAACAAGTTTCAGCCTGGTTGGGCGGCGTTCCCAACGGTAGTAGCTAAAACATTGCTATCCTAGTGAATGTAGCCTACATTGGTGGAGATGGCGCGGATCCCTTCTACGGCTACGAGTAAAACTGCGACACTTACGCCAACACACTTATTTTGATGCTAGTGGTTTGTAGTAAATTTACATTCACGAGGTAACGTGAACCAAGGCGGTGGTACTGGCGTGGCAATTCTCACGTCGCAGGGAGTTTAGGATGTCGAAGGTGATCTCACCACAGTACAAATCAAGACGGACCCTAAGCTGCAGGTAGAGACCGGTGTCATGGTTCTTCTGCTCAGTGGTTTACATTCTACTGCCTTGGCACCGACGACAGAGTTCATAAGCCTCGAAGTACATTCTAGCCCACCTTCCACAAAGCCTCAGCTATTGAGCGGATGGGAACTGAACAAAGAAACAATCCCTGAACCGTCCTTCTTGCCGTTAACTCCTGTAATCCTCGTTGTGCTGTTTATACAATTCTTCTCCTCTAAAGTCTGCAATCGAAACTGCTTGCTGAGATTCCAGTCCGCCGAGCAAACGGCGCACACCTGGTCGGCCCTCCCGGCGCGTTCTCCGAGTTGACTCCAGTTTTACCCTGTTTAAAGTAACAGCCGCATAACGACCCATGCATACTCTCGGAAAACGGGGAATCAACCTCCTCAAGTCCTGGGGAAGTAGGTGGCCCAGAGGCCTCTGTAGAGATGGATCAAAAACAGGTCGAAAACACTAAGAGGGCATTCATCTGTGCTCGGGTCGCAGTAAGCAGTTCGTCACATCCCAAGAGGGGGGTCAACTCCACACCTCGGGGAAGGGAGATCAGTGCGGATCGGCTGCCCACATCCACAGTTTCAGGTTTTGCCCTCCTCACCACAGCTCCTCCTCGAGCCATTCTATCTATGTTGGTCTTCTATATAGAAGTGATCGTTTCCACCGCTATCATTACCATTCGTTCACGAGGCATAAACTTACAGGTAGCCCAGAGGAACTGAATACATTTCGGAACGTTCGAAATGAGTGTAGGCGATAAATCGGCAAACACAATAGGCTCATACGAGAAAAGAACCCACTGAGAGCGCATGTAAAAAGAAATTTCTCATCTAAATTTATACTTTGACTGGGACTTCCGGAGAGGGAGGCTTTGTCAGGCCCGCAAGTGACGGCTGAAGTGTTCATGGAGCATTTTTCGGTGGCGTACAACGTGCCTGTCAGACGAACATTTCTCTGAGTGACCTATGAGTGCCCCTGAGTGTGCCCGAGCGTTCTTCGAGTGACCTCTTGACGTTCTGAGGAGACAGTTTTGAAACGCCCTGGTGAAGATGGAAGAACTGCGTGCAGCTGCATTAAAAAATGTAATCACTAGTCGCACACTCCCGTTTGCAAATTGAACAGACTCACGTCAAACGGGGAGATTCTCGCAGACTATGTGGGACGAGGTATCCAGTTTCATCGAGAAAATGGAAAAACATATGGGCAATCATCCGTTTAAAGTGAGTCGGCTTGAAGGTCGTTCAAAAGGGAAAATGGTCATTTTGGCGCGGGTCCTCGATTTTTGAATATTTTTGGAAAGTTTAAAATCGGATTTCCAGGTGAAGTTTCTACGTACATCAATTGTAAATAAGCAGCGTTAATGAAAAAATAGAATGCGTCGAATAAGTGCGAAAAGTACTGGTTTGGTGATGAAAAACATTTCCACCACTACCGCGAAAACAAGCAGTTTCTGGCGTTAGCTCAGTTGTTCATCTCTTATAAATCCGATCATTGCAATTTTCGAGTTGAAATACGTCATCTTATTGTCTGAAATTGTTTCATTTTACAGCGTTTTGATGATATGGTCGGAAGATACGACCATACTGTAGTGACCTGGAGATACCCCCGGTCTGCCTCCTGTACGATGTGTAAAATCCTTACCAAAACCTTGGCTGACATTGTACATAGGACCTGAAGGATCTTTGCCTGCCGTCTGCTTAACGCATGCGATCGCGTTCGTTTGTTTGCATGCCTGTTGGCCCATGCGCGTCAAGGGCACCATACACCTTCTTCCGGCTTGCTCGCCCGCTCGGCGGTCTGATCCTTAGCCTCCATAGCTGTTTTGCGTATCGGTGTCGACAATTTGGAGCTTCCAGACTCCGTCAAACCATACGAGCAGCTAAAAAAGACCATTATCAAGCGCATTAGCCTTTAGGATCGTCAACGCATTGCCCAGCTGTTGAGTTCTACCGAGTTAGGCGACCAGAAGCCTTTACAGCCTCTACGCCATATGCAACCCCTTGCAGGCTCAACTCAGCTCTAGGAATTCTTCGCGGAGGAATGATTTATCCGACAACTGCCTAGGGATATACAAAATATTCTTAGTGCCACTCCTCAAGCGACCCTTTCGCAATGGTCCGACAACGACGATCGAATCTGAGAGACATACGGAAAACAGGTCTCTCAAGTATCTGCGCCACCGCCGGAACCACTGGCACTCCTGACAGACCGTGCAAACGAACTCATACGTCAGATACAGACGCTCAGCATTCGAAGCTCGCGCCCACACTCAACTTCACTTAAGCCCAACAGAAGAGACTCCAGGTCGATTTCTAGGAGGCGACGATTGCCCACAGGGAGTGTCAACCCCGACCACTGTTGGTACCACCAGCAATTTGGTAACCGTGGTCAATTCTGCCGCAGTCCCTGCTCCTTCTCCAAAAAGGATCAGGGAAACTAGCCGGCCAGCACGTCGCGGTGACCGACGTTGCTGGCTCCCGAAGTCGCCTGTTTTTCATTCGAGACCGCGAGTCGGGAGTTCGCTACCCCATCGACACTGGTGCAGAGACCAGCGTTCTCCTACCGGATTCTCGCGAACGACTTCCACAGGTGCAGTCAACCTTGCATGAAGCAAACGGTACGCCTATTACTGTTTGTGGCCAGCGTTCGCGTACATTGAACTTAGGCCTTCGCCGCATGTTTTGATGGCTTTTCACCGTTGCTGACGTCCAAATGTCAATCATTGGCATCGACTTTCTCGAGCACTTTGACCTGCTAGTCGACGCATGACACCGTCGTCTATTCAACCGCAAAACGAACTTGTCTGTTACTGGGACTTTGACCAACACGGTTTTAATCAGTCTTGTGTATCGCTCGACCATCACAAATAATTATGCTTTTCTTGTCGAAGAATTTCCGACGGTCTTCAGACAACCGGCCGCGTTGCCACCAGTAATTTGTGCAACGCAGCACCACATCGTCACCACTGGCCCCCCGGTGTTCCTTAAAGCCCGTCGTTTAACACCGGATGAGCTTAAGATAACGCGCGTTGCGTTCCAGCACATGCTCGAGTTTGACATCATTCGCCCGTCGGATAGGCCTGGGCTTCGCCGCTCCATATGGTGCCGAGAAAATCAGGAGACTGGCGCCAATGTGGAGATTATCGCGCGTTTGACAACGCCAAGGTACCGGGCAGGTACCCTATTCTGCATAGTCAAGACATCACGGTTAGCCTGAAAGGCATCCGTGTGTTCTGAAAGCTCGACCTGGTTCGTGCCTACCACCAGATTCCAGTTGCCGCAAAAGACATCGCAAAAACCGCGGTAATTACACCATTCGGCTTGTTCGAATTTCTGCGCGTGCCATTTGGTCTCCGGAACGCTACTCAAACGTTCCAACAATTTATCGACGATGTCACAAAAGGTTTGGACTTTGTCCATTCTTACATCGACGTTCCATCGACCAGTATCTACCTGAAATCTCGCAAACAGGGAGAAATAGTATCATTATCGCGTAGACAAAGAAGCTGGAGATGTTGTCATACATGTTTCACTATCAAGTCTGTTAGTGTTCTTGTTGAAATGCGATGCCACCACTTCGATCATATCTTTAAAATGCCGCAACATCAAGCACTCTCAGACTAAAGGATGACGTATTTCATCTCGGAAATGGCAACGATCGCATTTTAAGACCTGAAACTCTGAGCTAACGCGAAAATTGCGGAAACTTTCTCATCGCTTTACCAGTACTCTCGGGACGTATTTGATGTATTCCAACCTTTCCACTAACGTAGGTTATTTACTATTGATTAACTGTGGGTACTTTACCTAAAACTCCGATTTTAAAATTTGAAAAATATTTAAAAATCGAATATTCGCGCCAAAAAGACCGTTCTACTTCTTGAACGGCCTTGAAAGCGAATTCCGTGGAATGGATAATTCTCGGTGTTCCGAATCAGGAAACGTGGTTCATAATCATGGCAACTCCGACCGAGTTGGAGTCGGTTCAACGCGGCCCCCTTCGTCCTGAGGGCTTTGACAGCCCGAAGGCGTATACTTGGTGTTGTATGCACGTCAAGGCCGCTGTATATCCAACGCTTTTGTTAGGACTCAGGCAGCGCACTGATTGGTCGTGCCCTCAACGACCAACATATCATTCGTCCACTCACATAAAAATGACGTAACAGCCTGTACATGTGGCAATGTAGTTTGCGCTTCTATTGCATCACGACTTCTCTCTACTGTCGTTACAACCCATAAGGCTTACTTTTGACAGCACACGCATACGAACACAAATATAACGCCGCGTTAAACGAACCTGTCCGATGATATTTTATCTGCAACCTGCGGTATTCTATCGACGTGATGTTACCATACAGCCAAACGAAAGTGATTGGACACAGTGGAAAACTGCATTTACAAAGTATTTGAAGTAGCCACTAATTCGTACTTCCAGTGAGAGGCTGAAGTTAAAGCTGCATCGTTATTTGCTAGTCAGTGAAGGAAAACGTCATCTCGGCGCACTCGACTCGCAGCCAGAAATTTCATTACACGATATTGTCGTTATACTTGACTAAGAATGGAGGTGCAGGACGAACGTGACCACATAAGGACTCAGGTTTCGCCTATTGGAACAGGACGCTTTGGAACCACTGGGACAGTCTACAGCCTGTTAAATGACGCAAGAGAGCCACGATACTTCTGGTGACGACTCGAAATCTTTATTAACGGAACACACATACTCAGCACTTAATTCTCTTTTCCCTGGGAAGCAACAGCACGGGTTTTCAGAGCCCAATCTCCTTTCACCGTACAGCCGAATGGTGGTCATTTGCGCACACCGGTGTACGACAGCTACTGAGATGGAATTCCATTCCATTCCTCCGATAACACAACCGCGTCCGATTTCTCTGGTCAAACACGAATCAATGACCGCCGTCGTGGAGGAAGTGTTTTCGAATGAACTGGTCGTACAAATCGACAGTTCCAAATGCGTTCACCCCATAGTCACGGTGCTACAAAAGGTCGATACGATACGAATATACGGTGATTTGGAGACGGTAAACAACCAGATCGTGTTGGCCAAATTCACGCTCCCAATGACCAACGAGCTACTAGTCAAGATGGCTGTGTTATAACCCTACCAACCGTGCGGAATCAGAACACAATACTCGAGAGTGTACGCTGGATTCCTACCATTCAGTGGGTGACCAAAACGAATGTGTCGTGTTAACCACAAACATGACCTGTCTGACAACCAACCAATCAGAAAGCAGAAACCTATTGATCCAATTTAATTAAGCCACCAACGGCTGGTAAGACAAATAAGCAGGGGTTAGGACAAAAGTGTATCGACTATCTGCAACAACGGGAACGCGTCTGAAACAGGCTGACGCTCAGTTTTTTTTCTTAAAGACGGATCCAAGTAAAGCATTCTTCTACATGCTGTTAACTTCGAAACCCAAGTACCTTACAGTAGATGGACTTTCTCACCGTTGTAAACGACGTCATACCTACTAGTGAACCTACAGAAAACTATCATAAGCAGCGCAATCTGGCACCTTTGTCCGTTTGATGTGGCGGCAAGCGGGCAAAGTTCAACGGGAACTGTCAAGACCGATATAAATAGCTCGGACCTGTGGACTTGGAACGCACAAGCTTACAACCAGCCGCGAGGTGAGTGCCAGACAACTCCACACAACTCTGGTGCAAACAGACGCGCACAAACCACCACGTGCATGGTGTGATTCTCGACACACCAACGCAACGCCGATCAGTCCGTCACCTGATGCGGACCACTCGCTACGGTTTAGGCCCGGCTTTCGAGCTAAGACAGGTGGTGTATACGCATCAAGGCCACCTGTATGTCCAACGCTCGTGTTAAGATTAAAGCAGCGTCCTGATTGGTCGCGCCCTTAATGACCAACGACTCATTCGTCCACGCACATAAGAATGATGTAACTGCTTGTAAATGTGGCAACGTGATTTGTACTTCTACTCTACAGTTGATAGCCCGCCCAAATTCGAATACAACACGTGGTTTCGACCAATTAAGTCTTGGTGAGAAACGGGGAACATGCTTTACGCAATGCTTCTGTCGAGAAATTCGTCAGCACCCCGAAAATATTGTGTAGACAGAGGACTAACGAAGTACACTCGTGAATTGTCATGGTCGTATACTTTTCCGATCTTTACTAACGACCTCGGCATTCGTAACCACTGTTGTTTTCGTCCCGACTACACTCCTCGACTGTACTGTCTAAGCTTTTGTCCGGTCCATTCCTTTCGACCTTGCTTTGTTGCCAGTTGTGAACCATGTTGTCCTCGGACTTGAATGCTGGTCGTAGACCGTGAGTTCCTCAGCTGTCGTGCTTTGAAAAATTATTTTACCGGAGAAAGTCGTCGTGCTTACTTGGTGCAGAAATTGAAACCTTTGAAGTCTGCGTCATGAACTCATATCCCTTTGTTTTAACTAGCCGTTAATTGAAGACGACCTTATCGTAAATCTTTTTCGAAATTCGGTGTGGCCGCTATTATTGTGGTCGACTTTGTGTGGCAATGTTAACACAAGGATTTTGGAGTTATTTTTAATCTTTTCTTTGTTGGTTTATTTTCATTCATTTATTTTTTATTTGTAGGAAATGGATTATATTGCGACTTTCGGAGCGATGTTTGAGAATCGTGAATTTTGCACTTTCTCACAATTTCAGAATTGCCTTCAGAGGTGCATGGATGAGGTGGGCGTCACTTAAGTTCGTCGGACGAGCCGTAGGTCAAAAACTGATTTGAGGCACGATTGGGTAAGGTGACATGGCTTTCTGAAAGCCGGGCAGATTTACTGTCGTTATACGGAGTATAAAAAGCGTAGGAGTGTATGCAGGGGGTATGGATGTGTCTGGTGGATTAATTAGCGTTAGTTTCAACAAATCACTTTTCTCTACACGTGTTGCAGGTCACGATTTTATGTGGTCCGACGAGAAGCCTGTCTGGTTGTGAACTTTTTCGAGTTGGAGCACAACCATTCTCTCAGTCGTCTACTATATGAGTCTTATCCTACGAATCGTAGACTGACCGTCAGTGAATTGAACGAAAGCAAGAGCCTGTTCCAGTACAATGCACCAACTGCTAACAATAAGCAGTATGTAGCGGACGCTTACGGGATGTTTATCACGACCACTGACGTTGAAAACATCCGCCGCAAGCTAAAGTCTGCAATGTTTAGTGAGTTTGCCATGCAAGATTGGCCCCGGAACATTAAACAGCCCTGATGAGATGCTGTCGTTAATTAGTGCGACAGGTATGGTACGCACCACGAGGGATGAAAACAACAGATATACATACATCTGCTCCGCCCGGAGAACGCTGATCGAACCATTCCGACGCTTGCCGCATGTTGTGAATGTGGATACCACCCAGGGGACAAACATGTTCAAGTATGTCATCGTATATTTTTTCACACTTCTAAGCTGGAAGTTATGCCAGTTCCTCGTCACGGATAGTATGGGACACGGCCGACCCGTGATGTACAAATATGTTCGCAATGGGAAGTATGTTTCACGTTGTGTTCACATTGCATTGTATTGCGTATGTAGACGTTATTCATAGCTTAACTGAATGACGTTGAAGCATCTACAGCGTGAACGCATCCTGTATTCTCAGACGTTGTTGATAGTCTAAGTCAATCGGATGGAGAAGCTTCTAGTGTGATCGTATACTGCATGCTGAGACGTTATTCATAGCTAAAGGGAATGAGGTTGAAGCATTTCCTATTGCGTATGCATACTAAGACGTAGTTCATGGCTCAAGTGAATCAGGTTGAAGCAGTCATTGTTTGCAACACATAGTGCATTCTGAGAAGTTGTTGATAGTCTAAGTCGATCGGGTGGAGCAGCTTCAGATGTGAACGTATACTACATACGCAGGCGTTATTCATAGCTTAATTGAATGAGGTAGAAGCATCTATTAGTGTGAACCTGTACTGCATACGCAGACGTTCTTCATAGCTCAAGTTGATTAGGTTCAAGCAGCTACTAATATGAACCAATACTGCACAGACAGACGTTGATCATAGTTCATGTGAATCAGGTTGAAGCGGCTACTAATGTGAACGCATACTGCATACTAATACACTCTTTATTGGTCAGGTCAGCGGGAACATCCTCTGAATGGATCACAAGCAGCAATGTTCGATAATGAATCCAAGTATATTGCACTGTATACAACTCTTAAGGTGGAGAACAGTTAGACGAGTTGGTTCGCGGGATTTCCATTTCTGGGTATGACTATGAAGTGGTACTAGGTGAAAAGCCAGGTTCCTACATTGGCGATAGAATGGAAGTGTAATATGTATACTGCAACCGGCTTACTCGGACATATCTTCAATATTTTCTGTTTATACAATTCATTACACCGGGGAGCCTTTGAGATGAGGATCTAAAGGGTGAAGATGCGCAAGCTTAAATTGAACAGCCCACCGTTAAATACCGATAGTGAAACTCGATTGTAGTGGCAGTCTGTATGCGAGACAGCTAGCAACACTCGTCCCACACAGTTACAGGGTTGCCCTTCAAACCACAAAACCTCATGTACGCACGAGTTAAATCGCTGTCTATTAGTTTGAGATAGTGACCTAAAGTGCTTCTTGGCAGACGAAAACGTCTTGGCTGCAATGATACAAGAAGTGCTGTTAACGGTCATCGCAAGACACGAGGTGGAATATAAAACGCGAGAATTACTCACAACACAATGGGAGGTCTGTGACAAAATTTGGAAAACGACGATCAACATAAACCATATACTTCGAGGGCGATGTTGAACATATCACGGCCCCAAATGGCATTCGCACCATACCATGTTGACGATCCATGGTCAGGGAACCGTGAAGCACAAGAATTGATAATTGGTGGTTTAAGAGTTGGATTTTAACATAGTGGAACATCGCGGAACATAAAGATATCCTTCTGATATTGGTGACAACATCGACCAAAAGTTGGTATGTTCACTGGATAAGTTGCGGCTGCAATGGTACAAGGGAGTTGAACCAATGATGAACAGATCATCAAAAGTTAACGGTCGGTTGTTCAATTTAAGCTTGCGCATCTTCACCCTTTAGATCCTCATCTCAAAGGCT
>JTDE01005756.1:14276-32159 GCA_014338405.1 Paragonimus skrjabini miyazakii
CTTCAACGTCACTCAATGAAGCTATGAATAACGTCTCAGCATGCAGTATACGATCACACTGCAAGCTTCTCCACCCGATTGACTTAGACTATCATCAACGTCTGAGAATACAGGACGCGTTCACGCTGTATACGCTTCAACGTCATTCAATTAAGCTATGAATAACGCCTGCGTATGCAGTATAGGTTCACACCGGTGACTGCCCCACCCGATCGACTTAATTTATGATCAGCGTCTGAGCATGCAGTGTATTTTCACTCTAGTAGCTGCTCCTTCCGAACCACCTCTACCATGAACAATTTCGGAGAACAAACACATGCGGGAAGTGATGAAAAATCTGCATTTGAAGCATTTGGGGTACATGGTGATCATCAACCTTGATTTCGTTGATTGCCATATTGATTGGACGTCTTCTGCACCGCAATAGATACTTGGCGTTCTAAACATCCTGATGTGACTGGCTGACAGGTATATCTCCCGGTGATCGGCAGGCAGCTTGATTTAGTTTGTTTCCGTATATTGTTCCGTATGAACGCCACGCGACACCCATCTAGTTAGAAACAAAGCAGTAGGGTGAATGGAATTTACTTCTCAAGATTCTGGATGATAGAATGGAACATGGTACCCTTTTCTTACGCCAATCCATATGCACCAAAGATGAAAACAACCATATGATAGCGTCATTTCCAACCTTTTCTAAGAGCAACGTGTCATCGGCCAGTATCTACCTGAAATCTTGCAAACAAAGAGAAATAGTATAAATGTTTTATAGAAAAAGAAGCTGGAAATGTTGTCATGCGTGTTTCACTATCAAATGTGTTGGTGTTCTTGTTGAAATGCAAACCAAACACAGTATGGTCGTATATTTCCATTTCGACTATATCTGCGAAACACCGTAAAATGAAGCACTCTCAGATGTTAGGATGACGTATTTCATCTCGAAAATGGCAATGATCGTATTTATAAGACTTGAAAAAGTGAGCTAACGTCAAGAACGGGTTGTTTTCGCGAAAATGGTGGAAACATTTTTCATCACCAAACTAATACTTTTGGGACTCATTCGATGTATTCCAATTTTTCTACCAACGCCGTTTATTTACAACTGATATACGATAAGTACTTCGCCTGAAATTCCGACTTTTAAATTTCATAAAATATCAAAAATCGAGGATTCGCGCCAAAAGGACCGTTTTGCCTTTTGAACGACCTTCAAGGCGAATCCCGTGAAACGGATAATTGCCGACGATACTTATACATTTGTCCCGTAATATGTATTTTAATATTTCATGAAAAATTTGAAAAATCTCTTTTCGCGCCTAAATGGCCGTTTCCGGCTCGTTTCGGCCTTAAAACGCCATACCGGCGAATACCATAATTGCCCCTTTTTACCCAGATACCTCTATTTTTCATGGCACTCACCTTTTTACACTGTTACCTCCACTATCCTGGCATTACTTCTTTCATCCTGGCTGGGTCGCCGAAATGCAACATGCAAGCCGGCTGTTTACACGCTGGTTCCCCGTTACAATATTTGTTAAAAGACAAACTCTTCTCGCAGACGTTACCTCTTCCACCGTATGGCTACGGCAGACAATAAGGAAGAGCAAGTTGCATCTCTGCACTGTTTACCGTATGTTCAAACTTGATTTGCATATCATCGACCGAACCGATAAGAAGTTTCTGAATTATATATATATATAATATACTATACATCAAGCCGAAGTGAGTCATCCATGCGCAAAGCAACGTTGTCCACATCGACAATCAAACGTAGAATAGGCTGGAGGGCGCAACTGGACGATTGAATAGGAGAACGCACACAAGAGACTTCCTAGCCATTGCCATTCAGAAAAGTTTGATCCACAGTGAGTGACTACTGTGGAAGTATGAAATAATAACGACCTATGGGTGCGACCGTCGTGAGATTGTCGATGTTGACTGGCACGTGAAGAACATTCTTCACAAGGTGACCACGTTCGCAAGTCACGTTGTCCTAAAACATCTGAAATGACTGACTCCACGACTCCCTTTTAAAACGGCATCTGAGTGCAGGGTAAGCGGTTCTCTAGTAGCTTCGTGTGCAACAAGATGGCGACGCTTTCGTCATGGATAGCGTACAGGACACATGTGAATATACGTTTTGCCGTTGAATGTGGCTTCCATGCATTCATATTCTGTCGGTGTTTCGGACACATTTCTACCCTTACGGTAAGATTTTTTGTAGTTTTCATTTCCCTTTTCGAAGGTCATGTCCCAATTCATGAGCAGTGGATGGCAGAGAATGACTTGCCAATTCGACTGTTGGTGGGCTCGCAGCTTCAGCCGCTTACTGCAGCCAATTTCAAACGTCACTAAAATGCCCTGCATCATGAACTTTAGAAACTGCACGATTGTAACAACCGCACGGCAGTGACCCGCTTTAACAGCTTAATTGCTTTCGCCAGTAAAATGGTGGAACGCGCTGAAACTGGTTTACATTTGTACGACTTCCCCATGGGTCCACCTAGAGGCAGTATGCAGCCGAGGTGGGTGAAGAAGCCTAAAGCAGGGTTGCCATGTGGAAACTACGGTGACCCGGTACAGATGGACAGCGATTGCTATGATGCCGAACAGCTGATTTTTCACTCTAAATGTATCAATTAGCGAACATGAACGATTGTTCATTCTCTGGCAGGCAGCTTCAACCTCAATCACCTGATAAGTGCACGATTCGAACCCTCATTTTTGTCAACTCCCCCCAACCTAACCATCGTTCGCACTTCCGCAGTGATTATGGGGAGCAAGTCCCGAACACAACTCACAACGGGTGTCGACTTAGACCGGTCAGCCGAGAGTGTACCGCTTGCACACAGGCTGAAGAAAGCGCGAATCAACATAATCTGCAACGATTATTCTGCTTAAATAATTGGAGGAAGTTCCTCCAAATATGCTTACACAGTTTTCTTGCAGATATCAGATGCGATGAGCGACATGATGATGAAGACTTCATCTGACACACGGTTTCAACCTCCCAGGGGGACACCCATAACACGTGAAAACCAGAGGCAATATTCTATGCTGAAGAGAGGCGGAGGTAGTATGTACCTTTTCTACAATCATCAAATACATAATTCACGTTATTATTCCCACATTTTTGCCCCCAGTGACTTCACTCCTGTTTCAGCATAGTGTACCGTTTTGCTTGACTTGTCAGTTTGGACAAACGGACGAAGCTGTTACAAGTGTTTGAGTCTGAAGTATAGTTTGGCATAGCTCTTTAGGTAGGACAATGTGCTAAACTGTTGTAAGCTTCTAAGCGGGAGGTGTCCCTCTATGTCGTACGTTCAGCAGGTCACCTCGTCCCCATTCCTACGTACGTCATGGTTCCATGGAAAATGTCCCAACAGTGGTAGCAACGAATGGCAAAGCTTGGCGAATATAACCAAGAAAGCACCGTTCATTTGCCCAGTTTTCGCACTGTCCTACGATGGTATGAGTTCATAGGCGTACTTTTCGTTTGCAGCTTTATAAAAAGTTAAGTCATGAAGGTTTAACAACGCTTTGATTGTCGGAAGTAAAATCTCGTCTTTCTGCTTGATTACGTCCAAATTTAGATAAAAGCATGTTTCCACGTCTATGACATCGATTTTCACTATAATACGCGTTCAATTATCAAAAATTAAGTAGGATGCAACTTTTCGTTATTTTTACATTTACCCCTATGCCACTGAATTACTGCACATTCCTTTCTTACTTCTTCGGAAGATTGAAACAAAAAGTTCCAGGCAACGGAATTCTAAGATATCAAGAACTGAAACACGTCACAGAATTCCGACACGTTCGATGGGTAAAAAATTCACGGTCTACCGATTACTGGCAGCGTCCTCAGGTTGAACGACAGAAAGAAACTCTGCCTGAAGGCCAGTCTTTTCCTTGTGTTCATGCGGCAGCTTCCGGCGGATGGACTGGCTAGGAAGATTAACTGGCTGTGTATAATCTGTACTCCGCCGTTCATTTGGTTATCAATCGTGCTTTTATCCGCCGTTTCAATGACCGTTATTCTGCTCCCTTCACGCGCTCGTAGGTCGTAGACCCGGTTAAAACAATTTCATTGAGTACATTCTTAACCACATATAAGTGCTCATCTGTTCAGATACAATTTTGTTGCCAAGAAGCAGGATTCAGGAGGGCTTTCGTAGATGCAGAATCTGCCCTTCGGATGTCCCACCGATCGAAGCGTTTTCTGGTTAGTCAAGATCCGCTGTGTGAATGTACTGGAACTGAATGGCACCATGATCACCAAGTCCAAAGGGCGCAGAAACTGTCAGTTGGCTGACCATAAGGGGTTCATTTGTCACAGTTTAGTCTAACTGGGAAGGCGTAGGAGTGTGCCGTCTTTTGATAAGCTAGTTCACGTGCACGTATAAACCAAGTTGTAGGAAGATATCATAAAAAGAGACAAACCCAATTCCGTGCCTCATGTTGCATTTCTTGGTGGCAAATGAGACGTCTAAGAGATTGGGATCGCCCATCGGCAGCAAATGGGCGAACATCAATCTACCTACGGGATTAAGAACCTTTAGATTACAACTCTTCTTATCATTAGAGCAATTTGGTGAACGACAGCTAACAGCCACTAAATAAGCACGCTTCTCTGACAGTTGAACCGTAATCGATACTGTTTCGGGCACCCTATCCAGGACGTTGTCGTGTAGTCTACTAGTTTTAGACCGACTACTAATACGGAATACGTTACCCCCACCAGTGCTTCTTTGCGATTTGCCCGAATAACTTGAAATTCCGGAATCTCAATTTCACAATCAACGGATTAGCATGAGTGGCTTCGCACAACTATTTTGGTAATTCCAATCGCCATACGTTGTATTCCCGTTGTACTCCTGTTGTACCCTGACCGCGATTCCGGCGTTGTATTCCTACATGTGCAATAAGCAGTAAACCTCACAGTATGTAACAATGGTAGCGAGGACACGTGATGCAGTAGAAGTACAAACTACATTACCACATTTACAAGCAGTTACGTCATTTTTATATGCGTGGACGAATGAGTCGTTGGTCGTTGAAAGCGCTATCAATCAGGACGCTGCTTTAATCTTAACACGAGCGTGGGACATACAGGCGGTCTTGATGCGTATACAACACAATAGACTAACTCTATGCAAATTTGTTTCATTATGGGGAGCTTGTTCGCAGGTTCCGTGTACGTTTATACAAGCAGTCTCAAGATTGAACCACCATGGAGTCGCCAGATGGCAGGTCTGAAAGAGTGCTAGTGTTGTTAGTTAACTGTACGGGTGCCAAGTTGGGCAGTTTGGGTGCAGGGTGATGCCCATCTGACTGCTTCAGGAGGATGCTGCTGCATAAGACATATTCTGAAGTTGGGATGGTGGTAGTGAATAATCAAAGTCAACCGTATATACCCCCAGTTTTGCTTCTCCTCGACTTCATAAGTGAATTCTGAACAGACGACTGGTTGGTTGCAAGTGTTAAACCATGAGAATTCCTTTCACAATTTGTGTTTGGCATCATGGTCCATTGCGTTTGTGGCGTCGAACAGCGTTATGGTCGATAAATGCTCTAGGATTCCTTGATATTTATACACCCAGTTGCGTTGGTGCAGGAAATTACAGGGCAGCCACAAATGACTACCCGACGCAAAATACATTTCCCCTTTGTACGGCTTTGAGCCAGTAAGGGCTGTCTTACCACCAAGAAACAACCCGTAATGCTTTGCAATGCCAAATTCTCGCCACAGTGCGAATCCGGGATGTGTTATCTACGAGTTTTGCACAATTTCAACCGCTTCGTCATCAAATTCAACGACTTGACACATCTGGATAAAATGGTTACTGGTAAAAGTGTAACATACCTCCGAATGAAACGACATAATATTAGGCAGGATTAATCTTTCCGAACCATTTTCAAGCGTGCACTATGGGATAAAAAAACACAACGCTGTCGCTGAATGGTAAAACTAGCCCTCTACGCTCAATATTTTCACAATCCATCCAACAGGTGGGTGTTTACACTTAGCGGCGATGAAAAAGTTACAGTCTACTGGATGACATCGTCTTGTCAAAAAAGCCGCAGTACGTAGCAAAATGTTGCACGCACAAGCCTATTCCAGCCACAGTCTTCATAACGGTGGGTAAGCCACCCACCAAAATAGCGCTGTTATGCTTCGAATAATTGTACATCGAGCCTTCATGTACATAGGGACTCTCTTCATTAGCTGACACTGAAATGAGTGCTGCCGGCGCGTCAATCACTACTCCATTGTGATTTGCTAGCGGCATCCACATCCTATTTACTATATAACGAGAAATGTTTGAAACAGGCATAGTTGGAGATCAAACAAGCCCGCGTAAAGTTACCCCAAGCGACCAAAATTTGAGTACAGATTAACATTTCGTTTGGTAAAACGTCGGCACACGGGTGGCTGGCGCAGTGAAAGGTGAACATCAGATCCGCCTCACCATAAAGAAAAGCAAACTGAATCAAAGCTTTCTGCAACATGGGTTCCACGTTGTCCGCATAGTGCGTGCACCTTTTGGAGCAACAAACTATTGAATGCAAACGGAGGAATTTAAAAGTTTTCATAGAATTTATCATCGGCTATTCGTTTCAACGCCACATGACCAGTGTATAACCGGAACTGACGACTCTCCGTAACCTTGCAGTCTTCGCAGTTCACCGCGGATCGACATTTTTTCGAGAACTGAACAGTCATAGCATATCTATGCTTGAATATTCCACTGCACAACTGGTTCATTTGGGATGATCATAGACAAATTATCCTGCCAGCCGGACCCACCCTCCAAAGATTTGTCGAACGTTTCAACATTCCAAAGTACACGGAGTGCGAGTTATCAAGTGGAAAACGAGTCGTTATGTTCATGTGTAACTTCTCAAAGGTGGAATGGCCAACGCAACGTTCTCATTGGCGTCGGGATCCGAAGTCAGCATCTGTTCGTAAATTATAATCGTTTGGTGGAAACACCATTTTTCCGTTAATGAACACTCGCGAAGGTGCGCATTTATCTTAGGATTAACAACCAATGTGGTTGATCTTCTGATGAATGGAAGCACTTACAGGTGCATCATCAATTAAACATCTCACAACAACCTGCACGTGAAGGTTGTATGTTGACAGCAATAATCCATTCCTCGGCAGAGCCATCAGGTCTCCGATTACGCGATCAAGATATCCCGTGAAAATAACATGTCGAGAATTACCATAGAACAACCCCCGCAACGAACAGTGGTGTTGAAGTGGCTGGCATCCTTTCCGGAATAGAGCACAACTGCATTCGTGAATACTTGAGAAGAAGGAAGCCGTCGGTATGCAGTTGCAACCAGAGAACTTTCAAGTTCTCCGTTTATCGGTCACGCACAGCACGGTTTATGCCGTCATTCAAGCCGAAATGTATGCATTCCCAGCCCTCGAAGAAACAGAAACACACTAATGTAGTGGTTCCAGCAGAGTATGTGCATCCAACGGCAAATCAGGCGGCAATTTCAAACAGCTGAGAATAATGCCGATGATTCTCAAACGCGAACCAACGTCAACAGCAAACGCGTGAACAGTTCCCGTGGGTGTCCTTCCCTCTCTTTGGTGGCGACAACATCAATACTAAAATGATAATTGTGACGACGTTCAATAAAATTGTTACCAATCTGTATTAATTACCACTGAGATGTTTCCTTTAATATTCATTGGGGGGATGGCGGCAGGTCACTGCACGTTGACTTCGCACCTGATGTACCCATTATGGAAGGGGTGGTAGTCACCGCTAGAGAGGTGCGGGGTCAGTTGGTTAAGCTGAATATTACGATAAGAGTGGGCCAAGACGACATTCACCCTTCAATTCTAAGACCACTTGCGGATGTATTAGCTGCTCCTTCGGCTGGTTCAGTTGAAAGATCGCTTGGTGAAGCCAAACTACCCGCGGATTGGATGGTAGCCGCTGTCACACCGGTACACAATGGGGGCAATATGGAAGAGGCTTCAAACCACAAGCCTGTGAGCCCTTCGTCAGTTGCTTTGAAAGTGCTTGAACGGATCTTAAAGGAAAAGATAGCACAATGTGTCTCCAAATATAGACTTTTGGCGGCTTAGCAATATGCTTTGTAAGTAAGAGATCTTGCCTTTATAACTTAGTGGGATTTTTAGATGAGATTACCCTAGAGCTTAGAAAGGGAGATTATGTTGATATCTGTTATTCAGATTTTAAAAAGGCCTTCGAATCCATAAATCACAGACTTTTAATCCTAAAATTGGAGGCATTTAATACATCTCCCGGTATTTTAGCTCGGGTGAAGGCGTTTCTGCATAATAGGAGTTTCAATATGAAGGCTAAGGGTTCCAAGTCACACACTGCACATGCCACCAGTGGTGTTCCCCAAGGGACAGTTTTAAGTCCCCTGCTGTTCCTGATCTACAGAACTGATTTGGCGGAGAGGATCAGCAGTCCCTGCTACATCTTCGCAGACGATGTGAAACTCGTGGGACGCCCCAGCGAGGTTTTGATGCCGCGAGACCTCGAAGAAATTCACCAGTAGACAGTTAACTGAGAACTCCCGGTAGATTTCGCGAAATGTAGTCAACTTACGGTTGTCGAGACCGAGGACTCTTAGATGGATAGGAGAGTATGGACAACGTGTGCTCATTCAAATACTACTGAGATCAGGGATCCAGGAATACAGGTCGCTGGAGATTTTAAGGTGTCAACTCAGTGTATGTTTGAGACCCGTAGAGCAAATCGGACACTCTACCAACTGAAAAAGACAGTGACCTCAAGGAAACCTAGCTCCCTCGTGCCATTGTATAGGACTTACGTGAAACCACTTCTAGAGTATTGTGTGCAGGCCTGGTATCCTTATTTGGCCAAGGATGTTAAGGTCCTAGAGAGGGTGCAACGTGAGTTTACGAAGTTCTTTGTAGAATTTCGAGAAATGAACTACTCCAGCAAACTTAGGCATCTTAATCTCTTCTCCTTAGATAGAAGACGAAAAAGAGATCTTATAAAAATCTTTAAGATCCCCAGTGGGTTATCTGAGGCAGGGGAGCAGCTGTTTACTCGCAGCGGAAATTAATCGCTTAGGGGGCACGAGTTAAGGATTGTGAAGTAAAGGGCTAGGACTCAAATCCGTGCCAACATTTTCTCATAAAGAGTTGTGAACAGTGGAAACAAATTGCCGTCCGAGGTAACTTGCAGTCAACTTCGAAGTTCTATCATCGCACACCTCTCCAGCACGGGGCTGGTTATTGGTGTTTTGAACATGAAGTTCAAACGGGGTGAACAGTATACCTTTGGGCTGTAGTGCGGTCGTCCGGCGCCGAGCCCTCATTAGCATCAAGCCACATTGATGATCCATGGTCTGACAAGCATGGCGCTTCTGGGATGGTATTCTGGGATCTTAAATGGAAGGTATGGGAAAGCGAAAACTTGAAAGACAGACTGAAAAGCATCACTGGTCTGCAGCTGGCGAAAACAGACCAGCAATCATCAGAATCGTGAGTATCCATGATATGAAGATTAAAATGTTGTAGCTGAAATGGTACAAGGGACAGTTAATGTTATCGTCAAGGAAAGGGCGGGTCTCAAAGTGGGTCACTAACCGTCAGATAAGTGAGAACCGAGCGGCCTACATGTGGAAAGTTACACTCAAACACAGTCGAAAGGCAATAAGTTAGACGATACGTAAGCTGCTAATGATAAGGTGGGATATATTACGCCAATCTAAACTGTCCCATATGGAAAATGGATAGAAATAACCATTTGATAATGTCAAGTGCAACCGTTTTTATGACTGAAATTTTGACGACCGTTTTCTGCCTCAAATACTGTCATGGAAACGGACTGAACGTATAACTTAGATGTACGAATATCCCGCGAACGTGGTGGCATGGCTTTCACTGGAATTTACTTTAATATCTAGTGTTCAATGCAATGTAAACGCAGTGTGGCCGGAAGTTGAAGATTTCTTTATATCTCCAAAGCCATGCAAAATTGGGCAAGAGGGACGTGTGTATTCCACCGTAAACTTTTCGCTGGATGCATTTCCGGAGCAGAAAATCAATTATGATGGACAACATTATAACTTTATCGAAAAATAGGCAGAACATTTTTTTAACAAAAATGCAAACATGAGGAGCTTTTAGGTGTAGCCGAGTTTCCTCATTGCAACACAACTTCTGGTCGCAAAAGTTTGATATATTTGTCCCGAAATATGCACTTTAAACTTTCACGAAAAATTTGAAAATTTATTCTTCGCGCCCAAATTACCGTTTCCAGCCCGTTTCGGCCTTAAATCAACATACCGGCGAAGTAAACAATTGCTTTGATTCAAACCACTTACCTTCGTAACACTTCTGACGTGCCCGTTTAGCGAACCTATTAGCGTGCGCACGCGAATAACCTAGCGGCCTTCTCAACACATTAATTTTCATTTCTCACCCAACAGATAAATAAACACGGATTGAATATCATCCACAGTTGATCTCAGCTGCCGCAACCCATAGACTTTCCAGTAGGCCCCTTTCGAGAGGAAGTACTAGACTCGAGTTTCACTGTCATCAGAGTTCATCGGTATTGAATAACCTCGACACTACCGGAACTATAACTTCAGCCTAGCAGGTTTAACGTGATTGAAAACTTCGACATGTCCAGGAAGACCTAATCGCGGGGTTATTGATTGGAGTTAACAGACAGTA
Source organism: Paragonimus skrjabini miyazakii (assembly GCA_014338405.1). Classification (NCBI taxonomy): domain Eukaryota; kingdom Metazoa; phylum Platyhelminthes; class Trematoda; order Plagiorchiida; family Troglotrematidae; genus Paragonimus; species Paragonimus skrjabini miyazakii. The sequence continues at coordinate 24,991 of JTDE01005756.1, forward strand.
ACTGTGTCTCCTCTTGAGTCGATCGGACAACCTGATCATTACTCACAAGCGAAAGTGGTTGAGCGTTCACATATGATAATTCGGTCGTGCCTGATGTGAGGTCACTGGCGCAGTGGTAACCACGGTTACCTGGTGAACAGCGTGGCCGTGGTTTTAATCCCGGCGGTGGCGAGGATATGCACTACTGACGAGCTCTAATGAGAGCGAAACTCGAGTTCAGTGCTTTTTTTTGAAAGGGGCCGACTGAAAAGTCTATGGGGATCCGACAGTTGCGATCAATTGTGGGTGATGTTCAGTCTATGAAAATCAAAATCCCCTACTGCTCAACAGATAAATAATTAACCAACATTATTATACTAGCGCCATCAAAACTTACACGCAACGGTTTGACTGAACGAAGTGTACATGACCCGTGTAAATGCACCAACGCGTTTTTCAAAACAAAACCCTCATTTTTTCTAACGATTGTGCTTGGAAAAAGATACACGAAAAATCTATTCTTTGCGTTTCAGTGAGTGATCCACGAGCAACAACTAGAGGTCATTTGGGAAACATGTAAATGTCCCATTGCGATATTAGGTATCGCATCACCGAGCTGACGCCCTGCTTTACCTCTGCGAAGCTTTCGGTAGCAGCCACTTGTTGCTACCCTTTCCGTACTACACATTGAAAGCCTCTTATTCACGGTTAACCCATCTAGTACAAGGGGTCAAAAAAAGATCCATCCTAGGGTCTCCAAAGAAGCGGCAGCTAATCTGAATGAGCCCCTACACCAGCTCATAAAACAGACACTCCAGGTGGGTATTCATCTTACAGCATGAGAAAAAGCCGCGGTCACACCAACTTTCGGGGCGGGAGATGGGCACTTCCCTGCCAGCTGCCTGTAAATTGGCCTTACTAACGTCCCCGCAGGATAATGGAGCGCACCATCCTGATGCACTTCCTACGAAATAGTCTAAGATGAACATGACTGACATGTTCTGCCTCCTTCTGTTATGGAATTTTTTTACTATTCCACTATCGTGTAAAATTGATATGTAGGATTCGACAACATACGTTCGATCATTATTCTATATAACTGAATTCTGTTTACAAAATTTGCCGTCGAGCTTTCGCACTATTTACAATGGTAACTGAAATGAATTGATTATCCACTAATTCAAGTGCCACAGAAGTGAAAGATTATTTGGAAGGGCTTGGTATTTGGTGCCTCACGAAATCTGACTTGGACGAGAAGCAGAGCGTTGCCTTCTTTCTATATTTTATCGACATGGATGCTTATGCCTTGTCAAAACTTTGGCCTCTCCGGAGTCACCTGTCAGTTGTTCTTATCCCACGCTAAAGAAAATACACCTCCATCACTTCAAAGGGGTGAATTTTGTAGCAGTTGAGACAGCCAAGTTCAATGTGCTAATTCAGTCAGAATCTCAATCGACTCGTGATTTCGTCTTTCAATTGCAAACACAAGCAGCCAAGTCTGAGCACAGAATCCGGTTAGAGGAGCAGTTATGTGATCAATTGGTTGCTGTTATTAACTTGCCATAGTTACAACATAAACTTCTCTTGCATGATGATAAAAGGCTTCCGATTATCCGTAAAGTGTGAAGGGTATGAAGATGTTAAACAAGTTATGGAGACTACTGAGGTTGTTCTGTGTAACCATTCTGAAGGCAGCAATCCAAGGTCGAAACAAGCTAACGCATTTGAATCGCGTACTAATTTCCGTGCCCCAACACCATTTGTCCAGTTTTCCGAAATATTTAATGCGAACTCACTTTTATAACGATTTGGGGAATGCGCATCTCGTGGAAGCTTTCAGTCCCAAGATTTGTGTCCACAATTACAGGCAAAGTGCTTTAGCCGTGGCAAAGTGGGTCATACCCGATCGGTACGTAAGTCCAGAAGTTTATGTCACTTAATGACAAATTCAAAGACCAACGTGCAACCACTGCATGATGAGAATTCTGCTCTTTCTCTATGTATTTTACCACATAAACTTCCCCTGTTGTGAAAACAATACGGTCTTCTCTTGGCGAGAATCAGAATTTAACTGTTGAGACTAGTGGTGTTGAATCGGCAAATATCCGTTTCGCAGGAAACGGCTTGAAGGTCGTTCCAGTAGGAAAACGGAAATTTTGGCGCCGGTCCTCGTTTTCTGAATATATTCTTGGAAAGTTTAAGATCGGAATTTCAGGCAAAGCACCTACACTAAATCAACTGTAAATAAGCAGCGTTAATGAAAAAAATGGAATGCATCGAATAAGTGCGAGAAGTACTGACATGGTAATGAAAAACACTTCCACAATTTCCGCGAAAACAACCCATTGCTGGCGTTATCCCAGTTTTTCAAGTCTTACAAATGTGATCATTGCAATTTTTGAGATGAAATACGTCATCCTGTAGTCTGAAGGTGCTTCATTTTACGGCGTTTTGATGATATGTTGGAAATGGTAATATACGACTAACCAATGTTGACATTGCATTTCAACAAGAACACCAACACACTTGACAGTGAGACATTTATGACAGCATTTCCAGCTTCCTTGCCTACACGATGTTTACACTATTTCCCCTTATTTGCATGAGTTCTGGTGGATACTGGTTGATAAAACGTTGCTCTTAGAAATGGTTGTAAGCAGCACTATCATAATACTGTTTCTGTCATCGGTTTATACGGAAAGGCGTAAGTAAAGGGTATTATGTCTCATTCTGTCACCGTAAACCTTCAGAAGTAAATTTTATTCACTTTACTGCATTGTTTCCAACTAGTTTGAGGTTGCCTGGCGTGCACGCGAAACAATATACGGAAACAGATGAACTCGAGCTGCCAGCTGATCACTGGGAATTAAAGCTGTCAGCCAGTAACACTATGATCTTTAGAACGTCAAGTATCCATCACGGTGCAGAAAAATATTCCAATCAATATGACAATCAACGGAGTGAAACATGATGATTGCTATGTACCCCCAAACACTTCTTCTATGTGCCGATGGTTCAAAAATCTGGGGTGCAACCGATCCCAGTGCAATACAGATAAGTCCTGACAAGATTAAATGGTGGTCAGACGACTTAGGTCTCCTGTAAATGCAAGTAGGTGCGTAAACATTTCACTCGGTGCAGATTCTAACAACGTTTTGGTGTCTCACAGTATACCGGCATATCAACCATCACAAAAATGATATGAAGAAAGCTACAGGTATCCGGATTTCGTCTAACCTATCTTTCGTGTCACCATGGAGTGGCCACAAAACGAGGGTTCGATACACTTGGAATGACAAAAATGACGCCTCCCCTTCTGAGTAAGGAAGCATTCCAAACGCTTTACGGTGTTTATATAAGATCACATAAGATGAATGCACCAACCAATTCGTTATATTGGCCTGTCCAGAGTGTTCATCAGGTGCCTATCAAGTTGGCCGGTCTCAGATATGTGTGACGATGGCCTCTTTCTTTGCCTCCGGAGGAGTGCTGGTCCGAACTTTCTGTTTGGAAAGATTATGGGTTGGGGCACCGTTAAACCAAGGGCCGCTTCTTTGAGGATCCGAGGATGAGTCGCGTCTGACCCCATCGCATTAAAAGGATTGATCGTAAACAGGAGATTCTGAACGTTGGGCACAAATAATTCAACTGTTATGAGTGGGTATTAGAAATTTCTCCCCGGGCGAATGGGATGCCAGTTTAGCGGCATTACACTGAAGACTGTTGAATATTATTCTCTGAACACCTCAGCAACCACCTGGGAGTTGGAAAAGGTTTCCCAATTCGGAAGCTGCAGAGAAAGCGCTGGGGGCTTAGTTTTCTCTGGCGACGCATGTATTTGAAAAGAAACTTCCAGTTCTCGCGGGCTACCAGTAGAATTTTTGACTGTCTGTTGGACGTGTTGATGAATTTCTTGCTTGCACCTGTTTCACACAGAGCGAAAGTCTTCTAGATCCTGTGGTTTGCCCGATAATTTCTGCTTAGAGAATAGACGAGTACGTAGGTCAAGAAGACGTTGTAATTTCCGCAGAAGCGGTGGTCGAGAGGAAGACTTCCATAGTTTGTCAGGAAAAAATGCCTCATCAGTTTTGTGAACGGCAGATTTCAAAGAATAGCAGTTTTAGGTCACTGAACCAGGTACGAGTTTTGGGATACTTAGCAGTATGTGCAAACGTTGCCTTTCCGGAAGTTTCGGAATGATGTTTTCGGTACAGTTTTGAAGCCAGTAGCAGACAGAATCAAAAACCATTAGCAGGTGGTCACAATCACCCCGTAGTGGCTTGATGACCACTCTGTCCACCAGATGAGCTTTATTCGTGGCAACAAGATCAAGCAAGGAGGGTGTTTGTTCTGGACAGTGCCTTGTAGGTTGTTTGATTTGTTGTGTTCAGGCTTCCTCGTGGATCGGTATTGCCGAGGATTTCGGGAATCCGCAGTCAGTCCTCATGTATTTGGGTGCGTTGGGTTTGCCCATAATGAGAAGATCGGAGAAACGCTTTGTAGATTAAAGGCGGTCTAGGGTGGGAGGAATAGTTTTCTCCTCGGATGCGCTGCACGACGGTGATAATAACAAATAAATAATAAATAAATAATAATAAATAGCACCGACAAGGAGAGTGTCACGACTACGAAGTCGGGGTATGAAATAGAGTGCGTCACATTTCCCGGAGGAGGTAAGTTTCCTTGTGACAGTTGTCACTGGGAACTCCTCGTTTAGGAAGACAGCGTAGGCTCTCATGGATCCACGAGAGAGTCAGCTCAGTGCGGTGAGTAGTTAGAAACATGCAGTCCGTTATCACTTATATCTGAGGAAAGTCAGGTCTCTGTTAGAACAAGAATGTGAGGGCTAGTGTCGTGGACCAGCAGTCTGATTTCTGGTAATTGGTTTTAAAGGCTCGTACAATTAGTGTACACGCACTTGAAGGGCTACTTCATCAGTTGGCTGGGTAAAAATGGAGATGATGGAGCACGAGGAAGAACTTGAGAAGACAGTCTTAGTAGCGAGAGGGATGCATAGACGGCGACAATGTTTCATAAATCTTCTTGGAAGATAGCGGACGTTTCATCACAGCCTGAACGTATGGAAGCATCCCTGAAGGACGCTTTGTTTGCTTCTGTTGGCCCAAGGTTGATGGCTACGGATCGCCTTCTGTTTTGAATTGCTGGTGGGTGATTTGCAGTTTTGCACCCCCAAAAAGTTGGATAGGATTTTAGACTAGAAGACAGCATAGGACAAAAGGACTCCGATTCATCCGAGGAAAATTAAGGGTGGACCAGTCATGCGTCCTTCTGGCTGCAAGAGGTGACCTAAACAGTCTTATGGGGATATAAAGCTTGGGAATAAGATCATTTTCAACAGGTCTATTTTGAGATGGAATGCTTGGGAGTGTGAAGGAAAGGTGTTGTTCGGCAGAATTTTTTGGGGCTACTCTTTTAGTACAGTGCCACTTAACAAATGATTGACCATCCAAGGGACTGAGGGCAGCCGCATCTGAGTTAAGTGTGGGTGCGTGGGTTGATCCATTGGGATACACTGGAGTACTCTCCAGAATAGGGATACGGAGTTTTACGTAGGCTTAAGGTTTGGGGTCAGCCTTGATGCGTGACCCGGTTCTATCAGGCTGGGAAAACATCCGCTGTTCCTGCTGCGAACGATCCGATGAGCCTCTGTTTGGATTAGCATGATTTTTCTTCAGTTCAGCTGTTTCGCCTGGTACTTCCCCCGTGCCAGTCTTCAGTTCATGCAAAAGAAAACAAAGACGTCAATTGTGGTTTTCACAGACTTTCGGTTTGGCGGACATTTCAAAGAAGAACAACTATTATTTTGACGCAATTGCCTTTCTCAATATCCAACTGCAGAGAAGATAACCTACTTTGAAACGGTTAGTGAGAAGGCGCTCATGACGACCAGATTTAACACGGTACTGACTGAACCAGTGTACATACAAATTAACTCTCACCTCGAATGTGAAAAATCCTCAGAAATTGAAGAAAGAATGTGCCTGTACAACAAATCTGACAACTATGCACCGCTCAGTAATGAGGGATGATAAAACGGAATGGAGTTTACTCAAACAAATGGCTATTGTTCGGGTCGGAGCAAAATGATTGTTTGCGCATCGAAAAATGTTAAGAATTATAAGTTACTCAAGAAAGAATATGGAGGACGTGTTATTGTTATTGAGAAATGCACAGCGCTCACATTGAATAATAGTAAGGGAAACGGTTACAGTAGCTGGTGTAAGAACAAAAATGGTTAATACTGTTTATTTTCAGGGCATATAATGAAACATAAGGCCACTGTTCAACAATAACTACACAAAGCACAGCGATCTCAAAATGATGCAAAAGACCTTGGCAAAATCAACAACATACGGTGTGCTTTCGTTGGTCTGAAAGACAATTATTGAAAATAGTGTGTTGCGCCGCCCTCGGATATTATACCAAGTACCGAAAATAATGTAGGTTTACGGACCTACCAGTTTTTCTCAAATGGGAATCTAGCAATGTAGTAGAACGATCCTTGGAGGTGCAACTAACGATCTCAGAATGGAGGTGGCTGCAAAGATTTGGAACCTTGTAAAAAATAACTGCTCTCTAAGGAAGGCTCGAGGAATGAGCGTGTATAGAGTTGCTTGCTACCACCCCGTCGGTCGATCTCAGGTTCTAAGATGAAGAACCGCTTAGCGAATCATATGCCAAAAATAGCGTGTGAGACTTAAGTCACCACAGAGTCTTCGAACTTGAACTGGGCGCAAGTCAAGTCATTCTTCTGCTGGTTATCGGCTGAGTAGCCTCACCAGCATTTTATACAAGATAATGGAGCGCCTGTTAAAACTCATCAGCCTCAAACATTTTTGTCAAGTAAACTCTTCATCTCTACTGGACATGAGTTTCTTCCGATCAATCTTGCATAACCAATATGTTAACCTTAATGGATAGCCTGACAGACGTCAAAGACAATTGCGATACCTCCGATGCCATCTTCGGTGTTATTACCAAAGCCTTTTACTTTGTTCCACATTGTCTTCTTGCACAAAAACTACAGGCCATGACATCGCAGGAGAGGTTTCCCACCGAGTTACATCCGCCTTGGAAACTCAACTTTCAGAGTAAAGTCTGGATTGGACCCTTATCTGTCCTTCCCGATCTATAATGCACTTCCACAAGGATACGTACTTGGCCCACTG
>JTDE01005758.1:0-13931 GCA_014338405.1 Paragonimus skrjabini miyazakii
TTGCGTTGTTCTTGTCTTTTCTCTATCAGGTGGGGTCGTAACATGCACATCCCGTCGAACTCAACCATGAGAAGCTCATGTCCATGAAAACGCCGGATCCAATTGGTCTCAGCAACAAACAACTTCTCTCATGATACGTGCCAATGCACTGGCTCCGTCGCTCTCTACAAGACGCGAACCGCATCATCGACTCCTGTCACATTTCCCAGATCGTACTTTACAGAGCATTCGGATACGTCAGTATGCGCTGAATTGGCAGTGGAATGTTGTCCCCGCTGCCGATCCAACCACCGTCTCGCAGACTAGCAAGACATCGGTTATTGGGTCGCAAGCTGCTGATCACTTTGAGTGGCTTACCTGTTTGATCCAAACAGCGATTACCCAACTGGAGTCCAACAGAGAGGCTTTCCTACACAGTGATGAACTACTAGTTATTGCCCACGGTCTTCAGGTAGGCATTTTCACAACGGTGCAAGATAAATCGCTGCCGAACATGCATACCTCACTAGCTTTTACGCACACCCGGTGACTTGTCAATCGACGACGTGGTCGGGTAAACGTGGGAACCCACGTGACCATGAAGCAGATAAGGAGGGCTAACTATGCAGCGATCCAAACGCTGTATCACCAGCGTAAGAAAGACGCTGTGGTTATAGTTTCTTCTGGCAACTGGAGAACTGCCTACAAGATGAACCAAGGCCTCCAGAAAAATTCCAGCGAATACTGATCCAAGGTTTTATCGGCTCATCTGTGGGTTATTGAGCGACCATCATGCACAATTCTGCCCCCGGACTGGTTGCCGGTCGACCAGATCACTGGAGATGAAGTACCGTGCACCCTGAAGAACATGGAAAACATTGCTCCATGTTTGAACAAACTGTGGCTCGAACATTCGAAACCCATTAAAGTTGATGCCTTGGCCGGATACTTCAACCTTTTCCTGCTAACCCAAGGTTATCCAATCCAATTACGCCGCTCTCGTATCAAGGTTGTACCCACAGTGAAAAATCCTTCATCTCCTACCGAGCACAGACCGATCGCCGTATCGTCAACGTTAATGCGTTGGCCGATCGTTGGAATACGCGTCTACAACTGCCCGCTCTTCACTTTGTATCCCTATACTGTGACCGTTGCCTCGAGACGACCTCACTACTTCATGCGTTGCTTCAGGACTCATGCATCATGTCTTCAAATATGTGTGCGGCTTTTATCGACGTGTCCAAAGTGTTCGATCTTATCCCACAGAATCCGATTATCAGATCGACCAAGCTTTCGGTGCCCCTCGACCTCTAACGCATTACACTGTCAACTCCTACCGGAATACTACCACTACGCTCAATGGCTCCGTTCTCCGATCTCAGTGTAGTGTTCGCCAGGGTGACCCACTGTCCCCGCTTCTATTCATCATGGCAGTGGATGAGGTGCTGACCTTATCTTGATCGGAGCTTGGCTATGAGTTCCGCGATACACTTGTTAGCAGGCTCGTCTACGCTGACGATCTGATTCTTCTGGCTGGGAGTCCCACGCGTCTCTCTGAGAAGCCCGCAACCGTCGCTAATACCTTGAAAATACCTGGGCTGAAGATAGACACGTATACGACTAAGCTTATGATCATCCGCGGTCACCATAAACTCAGCACAACCGCCATCTCTGACGAGCCTATTCACTTCGGCTCGGACATAATCCGCTCATTGAGCGTCTCCGACACAGTGACCTATTTGGGTATCCCGTTCATCTGGAAACGTAAAACATTGATTATTCACCATCTGCAACTTCGTACGATGCTGGATGGAATTACCAAATCGCCCTTGAAGCTACATCAACGCCTAGAACTCCTGAGACAACACCTGATCCTGAAAATGAATCCCTCATTAAGATTGAGCCGAGTCCACAGTAACGCCCTCAAAGCTATGAATTGTACAACCCGCCAGTCAGCTACATTCACACCCCAATTCGTTTGGGCGGTCTGGGCATCCCGAATTTGTCCACCCCTATTCCACTTTCGCGCAAGTCTCGAATGGAGAGACTGCTGTCCAGTCATTGTCCAGTTCTGCTGAATGTAGACAAAGATAATTCGCTTGGCCCTATCTTAAGGAAGTTGAACGTCCAGTACGCTTTCAAGGTATAGTGGTGACGAACAAGAAGGAAGCCCACGCGGCGTGGATGGATGAACTCTATCATTGGCTAGACGGCCGTGGTCTTCGGGACGTGTCACGCTCTCCACCCTTTAATGGTTGACTGTTCAATCCAGAACGCATCTTACCCAGAATCTTTATTCGTGATATTCACCTCAGATGTAGTCTGTTGCGGACTAAGGTCCGACATTCATGAGGTGACCGAAGTGACCATTCTGTTCTCTGCCGTGGCAATTGAGGTCAACCAGAAAGCTTCGCTCATATTTTACAGTCGTGCTGGATCACCCATGACGTGCGTTGTGCTTGACACAACTGCGTGACCAAAGACCTGGCGAAACGACTGTCCAACTTGGGCTATACAGTCTTCGAGGAGTTGCGAGTACTAACGGCAAGCTCGTTCATCAAACTCGATGTGATCCTGGTTCGTGACGGTGCTGCTCTAGTGTTTGACGTCAGTATAGTGGATGACTACCGAAGCTAACTTGCCTGGACAGACAAGGTCGCGAAGTACAGAACCGATTCTCATAATGCCGCCATTCAGTCGGTCCTCCAGACTATATGCTGTGATGTGAAGTGCGTTTATCATTCAACTGTGATCATCACTTTTCGCGGTATTATATTTCCCTCTTCAAGTAGCGATAGTCTTCGACTGGGACTGCCTCCCTACACAGGCACGGATTTATGTCTATTCACTGTTCTAGGTTCCATAAAAACCTACGACATATTCATGCGGGGAACCTGGAGTTAACTGTTGCCACTGCTCTCACAGCTGTCTCACTATGAAGGACATTTCTCTGTCTCGATGCGTGGGCTTTGGCTGTGATAGTTCCCTGTGTCCTGAAGAGCTTAATTATTTTTGCGTGTGTCCTTTTTCTTCTTCTTATTCCAAAACCCGTTTGTTATAAACGGCACAAATAACTTTTCATTTGATGACTGGACTATTAACGCTTGCTATTCTTTTGAGAGAACTTGTTAACTGTTCAGTGTTGCTAAGTATGCAGCGTCTCACATTTGACAGACAGCTTGTTTTTACGTTCACCTTTTTACACATCTGTTGCTTGATTTCGGTGTCACCGTTTGTTCTCTCCTTGAAAGAAGATGTGTATATTGTTCTTCAAAATAAACAGAATAAACAGAATTCAGAAGGAAAGTTGATAGACTGGTTAAAAAACCCCGTAGTATAAGAAATGCTGCCTAAGGAAGGTCTGACGACAGAATTTGCAAAGCTATCTGGCATGTTCTTCTCAATGGTCATCATTCGTTAGCAGGAAGAGTTGTTCACTGAGAACTACTCTAAAGAAGAAACGTGTGATGATTAAATCACCACACAGTCGAAATCCAAGTGGGTACAGATCAAGAATTTCAAGTCGAGACTCGTACGCGATAACTCTTAAGCCCGTTTGTAACCGCCCAGTGGACACGTTCAGCGGCGATTATATCTTTCCACAAGCCGGTATACACGACCTGATTAGCATACTTGAAGAACGTTCTTACATAAACTCAGTATGGCGTTTGAGGCGTTTTCTTGTCTAGACGGGTGAAAATAAGCTTAATCAGCCTAAGAGCGGCAACTCTCTTTCTTGCCGCCATCTCGTCATGATACGTGAATGATAAGTTAGACAACAGCCAGATGCCTAGATCTTTCTTCAGATAGATTCTCGTGATATATACTGTGTTGGACGCACTACAAATCACGAAGGCATTGCCAGAATTCACATCGAGTGACATGTGCGCTCTTATTGTCATTTAGTGGAAGACTCCAGTCATCCGATCAGCACTTGATCGCGTCAAGATCAACCTGTAGAGCAGTGGGATTACTGGCATTCCAGATTTTCAAGTCATCGGCCTACTGAAGAGCGTTTCTGGACATAGTATTCGGAAGATCATTGATGTAGATTAAAAAAACGGTAACTATTATTGATCCTTACGGAATTCCCGTAGAAATCGGAAAGTGAGAAGAAAGGTTTGATACGGTTTTAACTCTAAAAGTTTTATAAGCAAGAAAATAGGCGATCCAGCAAAGAACCTCTCCAAGGATACCATCAGCTTCCTGTTTGTGTCTGATAAGGCCATGGTGGAGGCAATCAAAAGCTTTGAAGAATTTAAAGAGAATAGCATTGTCTTTGACTTCTATCAGACTATCTATGAAAATATGCATGTTTGTTATGCATGACCAGTTAGGATTGAAGGCATGCTGGGTACAGGAATATAGATGGTTTGATAAGAAGTGATAGAGAATGGTGAGCTTTAATAAGCGCTCCATTATCTTACATGAAGTGCCAGTAAGACTGATTGACCGATAGCTAGCTGGAGAGTGCCAGTCACCCGCTTTAAAGATGGGTGTAACCGTCGCTTCTTTCCACGCACTAGAGAGAATGTCAGTCCGCAGTATCTGTTTAAGCAGCTTATAAGGTGGTTATGGCAAACTAGCAGCTGTTTCTTTGAAAACCTTAGAGTAAACCTTGTCAGGACCCATTGCCCTGTATAAATTAACCTTGTATAAAAGATATTCAACATCTAGTACAGACAACTCAACGGTAAGAAGTGGTTGCCAGAAGCTCTGCGGTAGTACGGTAGGGTGCCAGTTCGACGGTGCAACGTTCTAGACTGCTAGATAATACTCCTTAAATGACTCGGCCACAACCAGGGTGTCTGAAGAAATCTCCCCGTCGGGCAGTCACAGAAAAAGAGCTGAAAACTTATTTTTCTCAGCCGATGCATATGCATAACTCGGACGTTCTTGTTCGCGCGAGCTTTCTGGTGAATCATTTCTTGTACTATTTCCCTCCTACGCCAATTGCATATATGATAGTTTTGGTCCGCCTAGTCATACTCAAGAAGTAGTGATCCACCAAAATCTGCCTGACTGAAAGTTCGAACTGCGAATTTTTCGGCTGGTTGTTGTAGCCAGTAACAGATAAGATCAAAGACGAGCAAGGAATGTTCACTGTCTCCAAGTGGCGGCTTGATGATCACTCTGTCTACCACGTGGCTCTTAGTAGTGATGACTAGGTCCTGTAGAGAGGGAATCTGACTAGGACGATGCCACTTCCGGGTGTCGATATGCTTCGTCCACGCTGTCCTGCGTGTCGACATTGATAAGAAGGTCTAGAATCCAGTTTCACCGTCCTGTTGACAAACTGACGCCCAGATTATCTCGGATGCATTGAAGTCACGCAAAATAAGTACATGAGAAAAACACTATAATCCTAAAAAAATGTTCTAGGCTTATGAGGAGAGCGTCTTTACCAGAATTGTTGGTTGAAGGAGTACGATAAATTAATCTCCCCCTAGATGTGTGTCTTGGCCATGCAATGCTAGTGGAAGCCACAGAGCGTCATATTTATCAGAGGACTGAAATTCCCAGATGAAAGTGGATGTCGGAAGAATTTGTTTAATAAAGATCGCATAGCCCCCATTCTCCCTCGAGCGAAGTCAGCTCAGTAAACTGAATATCCGGGGTCACTCAATTCACTGTCACTGATATCACATGAAAGCTAGGTCTCCGTAAAGGCAAAGCTGTGCGGTTGAGTGTCGTGAACTAACTGTCGGATTTCCTGTATTTTATTGAACCGACTCAGACAATTCGTATGCACGCGTTCAAAGGCTATTTCCTTGTTTCCTTTCTCGAAAAAAGAGAAAATAGAATGTGAGGGAGGGCTTGAGAGATCAGATCTGAGATTGAGGAGGGGAGTAGGGACATCACTGAGTTAGGACTCTGTTTGTCCCGCCGAGTTGATCTGACGGCCATCCTTTTAGGCTGTGGGTGCGACAATACCGTCTGCGCGTTCGTCAACAATCCCACGGGGCTTTTGACTAGCATTCTTAGCATCGCAAATGGCGACCCCTGTATCCCTATCAAGTTCTGCTTTTTGGGGGGATGTATAGAAGTGTTCAGCCACGGAAAGTTTGATCCCTTCATCTGCTGAGAGTGGGGCTTTGAAACAGGCAAGCGTGTGATTTTGTGAAACTATTAATAGTAATACGTAATGAAACCGGTCAATGAAATGCATTCTGGTTCATTAGCGGTGGTCATAACAGGCTTCGTCTGTTCCGAATTCTCGGGGTGGGGGAAGAATTTTGTGCACAAATATTCAGTAGACTCTGGAGATAATTAACACAGTAGACGGATTCCGAATGATGCCAATGCCCTCAACACTTGTGCTTGTGTTAGGAGGTCGATCGTTGGACTATCGTCTACAGAGGCGACATCTCCGCTTCTTACTACAGACACAGGAGCCTGAGTGAACACTGTGGGAGAAGAACTTACAACCACAGTGCCTAACTGTAGCTTACGTTCAGCCATGACTTGTACCTTGGTTTTAGTCCGCTAGTCACAGTTCTCTCTGCAGATGACAAGACAATTGCCATCTTGATGATTCTTATACCACAAAAGGCAAGTGCAATGTACTGGTTCACTGATTGAAGTTCCAACTTCATTTCATAATAAATATGTTGGAACACGTCCATCCTACTATTTCCGGAAGAAATAAAAGACGATACAGAGCTTACAAGAGCTCCGCATTTGTAGTCGCAAGTTTTCTGCGTCCTTTCACTTCTTGCGATGCACGCGTGACCAGCTAGAGTCAAAATGCTACCACTTCTGACAATGATGACATTGTATACCGTTCTGTGTGGATATTTTGCACCTATAACGGCCGCAAATGCTCGCTGTCTCGGTGACTTTCTGCCGATTCTCAACACTGCTAGATCTGACGCTAGCCATTGTCAATAAGGACAAACAGTAGAAAACAAGTAGTGATTTTTTAATAATTCGAAAGATGGGCAGTAGAAAACGCATATAATACAACACGTAATTAATTATTACATTATTCAATAATGAATAACGGTGATCGTATGTAATCGTCCATACACAGGACACTAGTAGAACCAAAATATGAATAGATAATAACATCAAATAGATTTGAGTCGAATGTCGAGTTGCAATAGTCACCACGTCGCAGTCACATTAATCAGGCTGCATCGGATAAAATACCCTCATGAAGAGATGAAGCCACCTTTGGGAATAATAATATTTGTAATTCAACCGTTGTTTTTCAGCTGATGTCTACAGTCCATTGATCGTACGTGATAGTGGTCTCACGTGTGTCAAGGATTGCGAAACCGTTTCACCTTATACGTTATCGTGGTTTGGATGGGATTACTATATGACTACATCAAACGCTGTTTGTGATCTTCACCATAGCTGTGATGAAATGGTACAGCGAGCGTTGGATGACTTGTTACAGGCGTATTACAAACTTGGTATCTACACCTGTCAATGCAAGCTTTACCAACTAGCTTCCCGGCTAGGATGCAAAAGATGATAATTGACGCTAGTTGAAGTTATTCAATGAAAGCTAAAGTCAATTGCCGAAACATGGTGATGATCATCTTAACCTGTTTTTATACATAATTCGTTTTAAGTGAAAAGAACAAATAACACAACTTCCAAACAATCAATAGAAGTTATGGAAATTTCGTAGAGCATGAAAAATTTATTACATCACTTTCTGTTTTCGTCTGATTTGTATTGGATGTGATTGGCGCACGGTTCTGAGTTGATATAGTCAGTCTGTTTTCAGAGTTGTCTAATGATGATATAGCAATTGTGGATTTAGCGGGAATCTTGTGCTATTAAGAGTAGATTGTTTTTCAGAGCATATTATTTAGTAGGACAGCTTCCGTAAAATCTCTGTGCAACTGGTTGACTGAAGTTTTAAAATACAATAAGCTATGCAGTGTGACCTGACTCCCAACACCATGTTACGATGGTTCGAGATTTTCACTTCAGAATAGTTTGCTATCCGATCGACTGTTAATTGTACAGGGTAACACGCATAATCTGGGCTCACAGAAAATGAGATCGAAATAGTGAAGCTCACGGCAACCCCACTTTTCTACTAGGATTTGGTATTGCTACAGTGATCAGACGGAGAAGGATAGCTACTGACAACATATTTGGCAACTGGAGCAACCAATCATAACAACAGGCTGGGTGGACAGTAGCCTGGTTTTAACATGGGGAGGACGTGGCTTGCAGTATATTAAAGCGGGAACACTTAGACACCATAAAAGAGCCGTAAACTAACACGAACCTTCTACTGATGAAACTAGATGAAGAATCCGGTATTGTTCTATTTGATCAAATCGATTATGTTGACAAAATGTCATTTATACTACCAAGAGATCAAAGTTTGCTAAGACGAAACATGATAAGGATAAAACAACAGCCACAGGGAATAAACTATGCACAATACTCTGTGACAAGAAACAATCAGATTTGATTGACGTACCCATCTTTGAACAGATCAGACTAAAAGGAACGATCATTCCCCTCCCCTATGATCTCCTCAAAGTTCACAAAGATGGAGTGCCCTTAAGACCGATTCTCAACATGTACAATTCTCCGTATCATGCATTAACCTACTGGCTGTTGGAACTAGTGGAAACAATCAAATCGCAACTGACCCTATTCAGTTTTAAAGATACTTTTGACTTTGTCAACTCGATTGATTCAGTGAGTAACGAGATTCACAAAGTCGTTTCTTTAGACGTAATCTCGTTATTCACAAGCGTACAGTTAACAGAAACTGCTGATATTCTGTACGCTTACATTAAAAACAGACAACTGAACGTCAGCATTCCCGTTGTGAAACAAAAGCAGCTAGTATTGTTCTGCAATCCAGACACTCGGTTTCAACTCAATGGGAAGCTCTGTAGACAAAGTGATGGCGTAGGTTAGTTTCCCACAGACATATTCATGATCAAACTACCGACCAATGAACAACAAAACGTCGTCAACAATTGTTCTCTCTATAGGCATTATGTAGACGATATATTTTGCCTGATAAACGATAAAGGTGATACATGGTCTCTACTAGCCGAGTACAATCGTGTACATGGTTTTTGCTGACGGATCGATTGTCTGCCTCCTATAAGAAAGCGAATTACAGTGTGGACCGTGAGTGAGTGAGACGGAATTATACGACGCGGTAGAATCAAATATCTGCCTCGCTCTACACTCTCGCATTCTGTTTGGAGAGCCGCTGATGGTCACCATATCTGTTTCGTGACACGGAAACAACGACTGAAGCCTGGGATGCTCTGATTGGTTGGCAGTCAGCCAGACGATTAGCCTGACCGCCAATGATGACAATACCACACGCCATAGACCGGTCAGAATATGATGAGTAAAAACAGCGCTGTATGGGCATATTCATCGACCGCTACGTGTCCTAGTGGACTAGGTGTGGTGTTGCGCAGTGCCTCTGGACCTTCCACTCGTTGTACGTTGTTTGAACCAACGCGTACTATCGCAGTGGAAAGGCAGTTAGGGAGAGGTGACTATTGATATCGAATTCCCCCTAAAAAAGTATACGTAAAATTTCCGTCAAGAAACAACCCTGAGTTTATGAAGCGTTTCCTGTCTAAATACTCTGAAACTCCTCTCTGCATATAATTTAGACAGTGTCATCTTCACTGTTAGAGAACTGCAAAAACATGTCTACCGATAGAACAAAGGAAACGGTTAGTTTGACCTCTTGTACAGATATTCGTGCTAATCAACCAACGGATGGAAATGAGTAACAAACTTGAGTGATTGTATGGCGCATCATCTACGTGACATTGAACCACCTGGGTGCAGATAATTAAATTCTGAAGAGTCGTGAACAGTACAACCTGGTTCACTGCAATGACGACGTTGATAGTTAGTGAGACAACACACACAGCATTAACATAAAGGAAGCATCTTCAGGATTACGACTATTTGATATACCTGAGTAATTTTGAACACAAACGGATATCAATCGACTTGAAACTTGTATTGGTACCGGGTGATATAGCCTTAATTGCAGTAGAAAGGATACAATGTCGATAAGGTCCCACTTTGTTTCAGTAAAGTTTAGTTGGGCGATTCATTTAAGGTTAGCCGGATTAAAGGAGTAAACATACTATGTACAACAACCTGGTAATTTTAAACACAGTGAATGTGTGATCAATATGGCGATAAAACTGATGGATAGTATACGAATTGACGAAGTACGTATCGATCTGGATCGTCATTGATACTCACAACGGAATGTATGGTAGCCGTCGGGGAAGAACTCAACTCTCCGAAAATAACGTTTTCATTTGCCTTTGGAAAAGCCTATTTCATTCTGCTCGAGATGACCTTCATTGTTGGCACGGTCAAAAGACACTTCACTCTTCACGTGCGTTCCCAATCCTGTGCCAATTTCTGGCACCCCGCCTACGCACTCAGCCTTCACGAGCGTTCTCAACCGTGTGCCATTTTCTGGCACTCAGGCTACATGCTCGTCCTTTAATTGGGACATCACTGTACTGTCTGGATCTCTGTCTGGTCCGCTTCTATCCTTGTTTCCGATTGGTCACAAACCCTTTAAACGTAGTCTAGTTTGTGACCGTGTTGACTTCCGACTGTGTTACATGAAATGGCTCTCTCCGCAGGCCAGTTTTTTCTCTGTGTTCTTTCGTTAGCATCAGGTGGTTGGGTTGGCCGGGAAGATTCTTGTTAATCGTGCATATTTCATAGTCAGTTGATCAGTACCGCTGAACGCCGTTACGTTATCTACCGTTTCACCAACTGTTATTCTGTTGTCTGTTTACGCGCTCGTAGGCCGCATATCCAGTTACAAAAGTAAGTCAAGGGTAACCTTCAATTTCATTTGATCGTATAGCGGCATATTGCCAGCGTCAGACCAGTGAAGCTTCACAGTACTTTCAAAACCGTTTTTGTGAACAATCATCAGGATGGTAAGCGATTATATAACGCCGACTTTTTGATCTGTGTTTGATAATCTTTTGCGTTGGAAGTCACTGCGATTCTTGTCGTTCGATTTCCGCTTACCAGATGTTGATCTAATACAGTTTTCACCACCTGTTTCCTCGGCGTTCTTACGGTTCTGTTAAACCAGATGTTTCGCAAGCTGAACAACACAACTGCTGGTAGAAAAACATGCGAGATTGTGTTTGGTGATCAACTTTCACCAGAAGCACGTGATCGGTCTCGTGGTTACTACCACCCAAGAAGTAGTTGTAGCCAATGGACCTCGGCCATACATTCTGCCATAGAAACAGAAGACGCCAAAGGTTGTGCCACTATAGCATGTGTCTATTATTAGATTCGTTTATCTCAGCCTTAAAAAAGTTTGTTGATCATATTTACAGTGGTAACAACCACAAATCTGAATGTATGTCTCTTGCTCTTAAACCAACACTGCTTATTGCATTTGCTGAATTGGGTTTAGTATATTTGTCGTTTTATGTTTAGTGTGATGTCGAACGTTGAATCCGTTGAAGCGTATTCGATTCGTTTGTAGGAGATCGGGCTTAAATTTGCTTTTATTCTTCAATCTTCTTTTGACTAGTGAATAATTATGATGAATTGTTTATCACGATTACAATCAAGAAATATACCTCTGCTTCTTACTTTTTCTATGTTCCAACTAAGTGCTCACCGAACTTTTTTTGGTTTCACACTCACACTTCTTCATCGTTACTGTTTCCTCATTAAAGTCACTTTATGTCTATTCGATTGTGAACGATTATTCCGCTGGATGAGTCGAATTTCCGGTTCGTTCACATTCAAGACGAAATAGCATTGTTATTGTAAATTTTTGTCTGTCGTTTCGTCTTTTTTGACCTTTTCTATCATCGCGATCATCTTAATTAGCTCTACTGAAATCGTCAATTATTTATCGTTGAGTGGACTGAGTAAAAACGATTGGTCAGTTACAATTTCTATAATCAATTGGGATTGTTCAAAGTCAATCTGATCTTACACTTTTCCATGTTTTCAACCATTTAGCTAGTTATCTGACAGTAACTGATGAAAAACTGAAACGAAATCAAGACAAACCACAGAATAGGAGCACGTGTTAGGTAATAATCCGCCTGGTACCCGGCACTTTATTCTATTCGAGAAATCGAGGTGGACCACAACTCCGTCTCAGAAGAAATCACATTAATTCGCTCGTAACAATAACCTCAAATAAACAATGGAGCATACTGCGTACTTGTCACATTCTGTGTTCCATAACGCATAGGCAAAGTTGTAGAAGAAGAAAAAGATTTAGGCTACAGTACTCCTCATTAAAAACCATTCTATAAAAACAGCAGGATATTCAGCTCATTCTGTGTGAAAATCGAAGATGGTCATAGAAATTGAATAAAACGGTATCACTGAAACACTGAAAATATATACCCGAATATTCATCTGAATTATAAACGTCCAACATCTTCTATCTTACACACTCATTATAAGCCAGAACCAAAATGCAGTGCTCTGTTTTTTAATATCTCCATCTTAGCCTACAAATTCTGGAGGAATGAATTTCAGAAAACTAATTTCATTTTATCTGTTAAAACCTTACAATCGATAGTGCTGAATGCGCTTCTTTTAGAAAAATCAGAACTCTGAGTTAACTTTATATTTAAAAAATGAATATAACACACACAATCGCAAATATCACATCAACATCGAATTGGGGAGCCCACGGATGGGGAGTTGTAAAAAAATAGTTATATTTTATTATGTACGCGCATACAACTAATCAGACGACTATTATGCTTTTTATGTGTGTGGTTGGCAGTAGCCAATAACTTGAAGAAATTGTTCACGCGTAACGTTTTCAGCAATGAAAACTTCATTATTTAACTAACTATTCACGATCACATCTATCGTTCAAACACTGGATCAATGTCAAGCAATACTGAAAGCAATGAAAACAGCTTAAACAAAAGTTTGATTCCACCATCACTTCAGACGTATATTCATAAATCCAGCCGGTCAAAACCAACATGGATTCAGTTGTAGCCGAATGTAAGACTTTTCAGAATTGTCTCACAAACACTTGTTATATGTTGTAGAGTTACTCACGTACATTCAAAACCACATGCCATGAACTCCAGAAACTACGAGATATGATACATGAATCTGATCGAAAGTTGAAGCATATCATGATATCCAACACGGAAAGAAAGCCAATAGAGGAATATTGTCATATTGTCAGCAATCGTTTATAAAATGTGTGAGTTAGCAGCGTATAACAATCAAGTCCGAGAACTGATAGAAATCAATACATCCATAGGGATAGTAGTCTGTGCATTTGAACTGTTCACCAATTTAATTTAATTCAATATTACAATGCATACAAACCGTACAGAACTGTAGTGTCAAGTGTGTTGTGTTTCGTCCTACCATAATTATCACACTCACAGCAGCTTGAATGAAATTCCAGCTGTCCGTTCACACACCCAATTCCCAACCGAGGCCCACAGGACTAAATGAATTTAACTGAATTGCATATCTTATTAGATACATCTATAATGCGCTTATTGTACTTCATAGAAACAATGGAATTTGGGACCGACTGACCTGCATTCTCATAAACTATCCGATCAGTATGACGACTATGCACAAGTATGCCATGAACATCTAACATTGGCACTATACGTCTTCACTTCGATTCCAGAAGATGGTCTTCTATAAGTTTTTTTGCTAGACTTCAATAGATTGTGGATGTAGCATATTAGTGTGTGATGATCTTTCATTCAATATTTTTACATGACAAACCACTGGTAAAAGAACGGCAGCGCACGTTTAGACTGGGGCTGCTCATATGTACAAGATGGTAGAAGGAAGCACTAAAAATGAGCTTGGTTGAGTCAGCATCACGTGCATGCAGTCAGTCAGATGGAATGATTAGGTAAACCTTGTTCTTCCGTCCACTAGAAGCCGTGTGTAGTATTCACCTTACAACATCGAACAAA